>JAOYSI010041167.1:5470-28155 GCA_025775065.1 Hiodon alosoides
CACCCCCCCCCCCCCCCCCCCCCCCCCCCCCCCCCCCCCCCCCCGCCCCCCCCCCGGCCCCCCGCCCCCCCCGGGGGCGGGCCCCCCCGCTAACAGGACAACCAGGCGTGGGGGAGAAATCTACTGTAATACCTCATCAAGGTAGAAACGAGGCCCCTGGCCAACAGAATCGTGTTGGTGATGTTCTCTCTCTTAATTTGTGTTTTCAGTTCTTTGTGGACTGAAGTGTGAGAGTCCTCAAGGGAATGTTAGTAAATAGTTTGTTTATAGTGCATTAAAGCTAAAACTGAAACAAAACAAAAAAAAAAAACTATCAAAATGATCAGATTTCTTCGGTTTGTTTTTATAATTTAGAACTAATATATTACAGTAGCTCAAATTACAAATTACTCTTCTCAAAAACAAACTAAGAGAAAGAATAAAGAAAAGCAAGAGTCTTCGACCCAGCAACACAGTTGAATGTTTCAGAGTTGGCTCAAATAAATACAAATGAAAAAAACACAAACCTTATTATCCAGTTTAAACAAACCACGCTGGCTGGAAGAAGCCAAAATGTCCCACCAAAAAAATAAACACAAATGATAAACAATAAAAAAATAGACCTGAAAGACACGTCTTAATATCTTATATTCATAAATTATTCATGCCTTTCTAAAAAAAAAAAACACAAACTCTTTGGTTTATTTATCATTTTTAAAACTACCCACCTATTTCCTCATTTGAAGACACTGAAGCTGTATTGGGTAAAAATTGGTACGCCCATTCCTTGACCTAGTCTATCAGGGGCACTACTTTTTAAGAACCTCCCCCCCTAAACAGGAAGAACCCGTGATTGGATAAAAGCGTCAGCCAATGAACGAGCACCTGTAGGGTTCCAGCACACCTATACACGTTCATCTCGGTTTGCAGTACGTAAGGGGTGAGTCTCAAACGTGAGGATTATGAGCCTTTGAAGGCCGCATGGCCACCACGTGGTGCATTACTTAAAATGGACGGGGCGCTCACTTCCTGCCTGAAGATCCGCCCTCGTGTTTGAGACGCAGCCAGGACGTCAGTGGATCCGTTATCCGGTGCATGCGTGAGTAAAACCCAGCATCAAATGGGGAAATGCACAAGATTCTTCTAGTTCTGTTGGTCTGACCCCGAGATAAGGACAGAACAGTCATTTGGAGTTGCTTGTGTGGCACAGGTTCAATGTAAGTTTGCAGTTAAAGGTGCTCAACACACAATGTCCCGAAAGTTACTCAAAAAAACAAAAGATCTAGACATAAGCCAAGGGCCACATAAGGAATGGGTCTGCGTTTTCCTTCGCTTCAGAGGGTAATCCTTGAGGGTAGCTCAGTTGTTGTCTGAGGATAAGAGAGGTTTATTTGCAGAGGTTCCGTTGGCAGGTCCATGGCTTTAAGAAAGAGTTGGCCTGTTGGTATTTGCATGTTTCCATTCATCAGCTGCAATGATTGGTTCAGCATGGGCATTCCTCTGTGTGTATTGGCAGATGGGTCAGACCTCTCTGGAATTTCCATTTAAAAAATTCATACATTATCATGGCTTTTGTTTTTACACCACTGTGTTTATTTACAGTTCATTTTTAGTTGAACCGGTTTGTGAGGGCGTCCGGCTCCTTTAAAAAAAGAAAAAAAAAAAATTGTAAGGCTTTGATCTTGCAGACTTCTAAGGCTTTGGAGATTTTCGAGGCCTGGAAAATGGTACTTTTAAAATCATTTATTTATTTTTTTAAAGTCATTTTTGCGGCTGTACTTTTACGCAATCCTCAATTTTCCTGGAACCTTCAAACTTGGCCAAGAAAAGTCGTACGATAGAAGTCTTTTATCAACACGGAAAAGGCAGTATGGATTTTTCAGCGTGGGAAGGGGCCGTGGAGATGAAATAGTCAAACATGCAGCAGTCATTTTTCAGCATTCATTTTAGTTTGGTTTTTCCTTTTTGTCATTTTTCACTTTGGTGCCTGGCTCCGGCCCCTGCCGGTCAATATGGTCTCCACACCGATTCGTCCATCCTGCCAGGGGCCGGCATGGTTGTCGGGGAGTTGCTATGGCTACCGTCAGCCTCCACCCCATCGTTCTGGCTGCTGAGGTTGGGATTCATCAGGTTGTTGACCCCGCCGGCGCTGGCCCCGGTGCAGGAGGGCAGCATGCGGGTGGGCGAGCGCTCACCCCCTGGCGCCACCATGGAGAACTGGTAGGAACCCGACCCGGTGCCGTAGTACAGGTGGTAGGGCGAGGAGTTGGCCTGGAAGTGGCTGCTCTGGTTCTGGTTGCCTGGGTACGGCGGTGGCAGGTAGGTGTGGTAGCGGGAGGAGGCGGGCATGATACCCCCGATGCCCGTGCTGGAGGGGCTGGGGGAGTAGGTGAAGGCACCCGGGTAGTGCATCCGCGGGTCGGAGAACCGGGGATCCGTCAAGGGGGACAGCGAGGGGAAGGAGGTTCGCTGTGGGAAGAGGTCTGTGGTGCCTGGCAGAGAAACAAAGACGAACGCAATTTAATGCCAAACCTCTCACTTCTGTTGTTGGTTTCAGCTTTGCGGCAACGCACAGGGGCCGAGGCTAGGCGCAATGGACAGAAATGGAGAGGAAAGTAAAACAAAGAACAGGAACCGAAACAATCGTGTTAGACTGGGCCTACGCCTTGCCCCGCCCTGCCCCGCACCGCCCCGCACAGATGCGTCTGGGCCTGCGGGTACTCATTCCCACATAAACAGGGGTGGCACTGACGGGCTATTAGCGGAGGCCCCCTCAGGCTGGAGAAGCCAATGTTTTCAGCCTGAGCGTTTCGCTGCACAGTCTCTGCTCGCTCTCCCCGTCTCTCTCTGAGCGACAAAGTCCCGCCCGCCTGTCCTTATCCCTGGGTGTAATTGGCAACAGCTGTTAGCTGGTGTCCCGCTGCAGGCCCTGCTCCAGGAAACGCTCAGCCAAACAGACAAGGGCGTGGGTGAAAAAATGAGGTGTGAAGTCTGATAAGGTTCAGGCGGCAAAACGCCATGCACACAGTTCCGCAGGTTAGAGAGCAGCCACACCATATTTCCCGTGTACATATGGGAAATTTTAGCTTTTTCATTGGAATTTTTTTTTTTTGGTGAGTGAATAGGTGCTTTGTTGGCGAGGAGCTGTGCTCTGTGTAAACAGTGAGACTTGTTTGGTGATTGTGTAACTCCCTATAAATCTAAAAGAAGAACTCAAACAGGAAGTGGCTGGGCCAGTTCTTAAAGTGACAGAGGCACGTAAGCGGAGTCACAGAACAGGGAACAGAGGAGGAGGGGGGCGCGGGAAGACGGCGAGAAAGGTGAAGACAGGAGGAGAAAGGCGACACTTGAGGAGTCAGCAGCTGGTGAACTGTGTGCGGGTAGTAGAGAAAAGGAAACCTCACGCAAACACATGATAAACACTGGCACAAAGCTAACCGCTTGCCTCACGCATACAGGCCAGCGCCGCAGGGACACTTCAGAACTCGACTACTTCACTCCTAAAAACCCCCTAATTCAGCGCTCAGCCTGTTTCCATACGACCGATCTAGCCGTGAAGGGATCTGAGGATTGCTCCATGCTGCCACCTAGCTCCGGTACGTGGGAGTTGCGCATTGGGAGGTACACTTTTCTCCCTCTTTCCATTACTGCCTTCATAGTGACGAATGGCTCCCTGCGTGCAGTACACCCCATTGATCAACACTGCCGCACAAAACCTTCAAGCGCTTGTGAAGGTGCACCTAACCAGAATGTGTGTTTATCTTCACTCAAGGAAAGGAGAACAGTACATAAAGTGTTCTTTATGCTCTATACGTGCGTGATCCGGCACGCCCCAACCTACTCTATTAAGCCACCCTTTTACTGAAGATAATATGCAACATTAAGTATATATAAAATTACATATTTACACATGCATATTCATTTCTGATGAAGCCAGTGGCACCTGCCAGTGAGATTTTTGACTTTGCCGATTTCAACGCTGGCGAGCCCTGTCCCTAATTTTCCCCTCCCTGACACCCTGACGTGGCGTGCTCACATGGCCGGGAGTGTAAAATGTGGATTTTGAGGGCATAGAAAGACCTATTTGTGAAAATGGAGTGTTTGCACGCAATGCCCTAAGGGTGGAGGACGGCCAGCCTGCCGTGCCACTAGCTCGTTGAAAACGTCTTCCCTTGTGTCTGGAGAACTGGGTTTTTGTTTTGCTCCTCGCAATTTCCACTTTTTATTTTTTCTCCAGTCGATGTTCTCTTTTTCTGGGGTCTGTTTCTTTTTCCAGAGACTACCAGCCTGGAGTAAGGGCCTGTATCCGATTTCACGCAAGGAAAATCCCAGGCTTCGCTGATGTTGATTTGGAAAAGGCCGAGCCTGCCCACTAATTCCTGCAGGACTCCTGAAGGCTAGAGTGGACTTCTCTGTAGGCTAAATATAGGCTTTAGGTCTAAGCTCACAATATGGGAGGGTCTTTGGGCAATGGCAGGGGCAGGCCAGAGTCTGACAGAGCTGGTTACAGTGGTCCGGGCCGGTTCAAAAGGAGCGGACAGGGTTGTTTTCTTTTACAGAGCAGACGATGATCCCCCCCCCCTCCTTTCTGACAGGACCACTAATCCACACTCAAGCGTGTAACCCCGACACGGAGGGAGGTTTCGCCTATTTGGTTACGACAGAAACTGATTTTGGTAGTTAACACAAGGTGAGGCTGCCGGGGACGCCATTCAAATCGCAGTCGCTCACCTGCGGAGAGTTTACTCAGGCAGCGTGCAAACCGTCACGGATTGCAGCCATGGAAATGTACCCTACGCAAATGAACCATTCTGCTCTAACCTCAGCCTGCTGACTGGGGGAGACGGTACCCCCTCCCCGCCCCTCCCTCCTCAAACCACAAGATTTTTGAAAAGAACATAACTGCTGTGCTCACTCTGACAACTTGAGGCCTATCTACCTCGCGAAAATGTAGGTTTCAAAGTGTGGGGGGAGCGCTTCTGTTAAAGACGATTAGAAACTTCTTGATAAGTGTACAACTTTCAAGTATTATCCTGTGTTATAGGGGGTTCAAATGTTTTCTCTTGCAGTACGGGGCCAACAATGACACCAAAAATGTATAATAATCCTAGAAAAATATGTAAACGGGGGGGCAAACTCCTCCACCCACAAACTAAAAAAAACAGGAGACACAAATGAACGTTGTCTGTGTTTATAAGCACTATAGCCCTGGGGCCCAGCTTCGTGTGGTATTCAAATGCTGTCATCTTCACTGTGGACGGGGGCAACACGGGGAAGGTATCAGGCAAACCCACATCAAAGCCAAGACGGCTAAGGCGCTATGCAGTGGGTTTTCATGGAAAAAAGACGAACGCGCTAAGTCGAGCATTTTCATGAGCAGGATTTGGTCCGGGAGAAAACAAAACCAGTGCCCGTCTGCAACAGCGACGTTATAAAATGAAGAATTTCATCCCTCCTATGTGGAAATGAAGCATTTTAAGAAACAAACTCTTTTGACCTACGTCCCCGGGGTATTGAGACTTTATTATCACGCTATTGGGAGATAAAGCGGTTGTGTTTGAATTGTCTCCCACCTGACCCCTTGCTTCCTGACCTCAGATGGTGGAAGGTCGAAGCTCATTATCACTGCAGAGACGAGAGCTTGGGATAAACCTGAATCAATAGCTAAATAGCTGCCTTTGCAGGAAAAAATGCTCTTGTGGGGCGTGGCTCCCAGAAGGGGAGGAGCTTGAGGGATGGAGTGACGGGGGCAGAGGGGCAGGGCCTGTTGAGTCAGGGCATTCTCTTGATACTTTTCCCGTTACTGGAACGAGACAGACGACTCCTTCCCAGACTGACGCGGCAGGGTGCCAACGCGCAAGGGGTATTTGAGGAATGTCCTGGGAAGCGGCACCTGGGGGCAAACTGAAAGTTTGAAATCTGCCCAAGAGCAGCCACCTGCGCCATCCTGGGGGATCTCTCACCCCCTCTCAAGCTCTCCAGTCTCTCCGCGTCTCTGCTCGGCCCGTCATCCATCAGCATATCAATCTTGTGAAATCAAGCGGTTACAGGATCAGCCTCTGTGGTAATTGATTTGGGTTTTGAAACGGATGTCGGTGGCTGCATTTATGGTCATGTGACATACCCTCAATGGAGCTACCGTTAAAACCAAGCCGCCAATCATCCAATGCGTTTTTTTTTTCCCCCATGCCTGTTTAGGCAGAGTAGTAACTGTGGTGCTTCACAGTTACACGTCACGCCCTTTCCTTGCTGGTTTGTGATTGGGCCTAGGATATCAGGGTGCTTACCCTTGACTAGCCTAATAATGTAAACGTACACACAGACACATACATGCGTGCAGACACATGCAGGCACACATTTTTTTCGCTCTACTGACGAGAGCCAGAGCCATGCTAACTCGTGGCGGTGTTCCCATCCTGCCGCTGAGCGTTGCCTGGGACCGAGAGACGGGGACGAAAGCCGCGTGGACCGAGGCCGCGCTGTTCCTTACCTGACCACCTCAGGTCATCCTCCACCTTGCACGTTTTCAGTGGTAAACTCGGAGGGTCAATCTGGTCAGACCACAGAGCTGTAAAACATGAAAATATGCACCCTGGTCAATGAGCGCTCGCAGGGGGAAACCTGGTTCAAATCGCGTTCTCTGACTGTTTCTTCCCATGCCAGTGAAGTACGGTACAGTAATCCCGGGTGGACTGAGCTTCTGGTGATGGGGCCAATTGCGACACAGAATGTGTTTACACTTGTTCTGATTGCTGGTTCGTTGCCACGAGGCAGACAACAGTTCTTTCAACAAGAGAACCCAAAAAACATGTCGAAAGAACACGCTGTAATACTCTCTGTAAGCAGGAGGCTTTTCTGTCCCTCCGATGCGTTCCTCCTCAGTTCCAATTCCAAGGTTTTACTGCTCGCCCTCAGTCTGTGTGTGAACAGCGAAAGGAACCTTAACGTATGGAGTCCCGCTTGAGTGGAGCTTGAGCTTGTGTGTGTGTGTGTGTGTGTGTGTGTGTGGGGCTCTGGGTGTGTGTGTCTTTGTGTGTGTGGCTGTGTGTTTGTATGTGTGGCTGTGTGTTTGTATGTGTGGCTGTGTGTTTGTGTGTGTGTGTGTCTGTGTGTGTGTGTGCGGCTGTGTGTGTGTGTGCGGCTGTGTGTGTGTGTGTGTGTGTGTGTGTGTGCGGCTGTGTGTTTGTGTGTGTGTGTGTGCGGCTGTGTGTGTGTGCGTGTCTGTGTGGCTGTGTGTGTGTGCGTGTGTGTGTGTGTGTGTGTGTGTGTGTGTGTGTAGGGGGATTGGGGAGGGGTGAAAGTTATGCATTGGGAGTTGGCAAAGCCTGCATCAGATCTCCCTCCGGTCATGGGACTCAGCTAGCATGGCGCTCGGGAGGAGCAGCAGAAAAGTATCATTAGACTGTTAGATTCAGATGGACAAAATGCCAGCTCCACCCTGTCGGTTTTCCCCTCTTTTTTCAATGCCTGTGTTGATTTAAACGGGAAGGAAGAACCAGCGAATTCTCAAGAACCATGGTTCAGATGTGACAACCGCACTACGGCAGCATTACGGACGCTCCAAGGCGGGCTGACCATTTGACATGCAAATAGTGGTTATTTGCTCTTGGTTTGAGATGATGCGAGTTGTTACATGCAAAACTTTGCGTACTGTGTACATAGATAGCCGCACCCCTGCCACCCAGACAAGCGTGGGCGCACGCGCTGTTGGTAAAGGCTGTGATCTGCCATGCCGGTTGAAGCAGACTCTGACATCACAGAGTGTATTATATGACATATACTCGTCTCTCTGAATACATTCAACAGTGATTTGCATTGGAATATCAGTGTCATTAACAGTCCCTGGCTGGTAACGATTTAAACGTTTTTGAGCAATGATTTTATCTTATTCTAATGGGAAAGGACTGCTCTGTATGTGACTTTGTTGTGTTGGGCCTGTTAAACTCTGGCAGGGCAGCAGAGTTCAGAGAGGTTGAGAACGAAAGCTGGCTATGACCTCGATGGACACTGGGGGGGGGCTTGTCTCGGCCGCACCTGGCCCTACCATTTAAACAACTTCTCCCTGGAAGCCACCGCGCTTCCTCTCGAAAGTTCCTGGGTCAGCGTTCAGGTACTTGGAAGGCTGTGCAGCTCACTCCACAATGGCAAATTCTTACACATAAATGGGGTTATTCAGGAAAAGGTTCAGGGCAGCTGGTGCGATTCGCGCAAGAAAATAAACATTTCCTTCAAATATTTTGATTGGCCGGTGGACAAGGGCAGCACCGCGCCACAGATTAGGGCAGTTAATGAAGCTCTGAGGCTCCGGGGCGGAGCGCGGGGGTCCACGCCGTGCGTTTTATGTGCGCACACGCAAGCGGGCAGCGCCTCCAGCCCCGTAACCCCGGGGTGGAAGCCCTCTAGAGCCGGGGCCGAAATGGCGGCTTCCTCTCGGGGTCCCGTGACTAAGTCTGAGAAATGAAATGCACCACTCTGGGTCTGGCGTAATGAAGCGTGTCATTGAAGCGGCGTGAATGCCGGCTCTTGTGCTGGCTTCCTGTTTCGCACAGCCCTGGGCGTCGCTGCAGATGGGGAGAGTGCAGCAGAGAGGAGGAACGTTGCCACCGCTCAGCTTTTTGGGATATTCGATACGTCTTTTCAGCCTTGGGTTATAACATGACTCAAAACAAACACAAGGACGGGAGAAAGATTCTATGTTCGGTTCGAGACCCCCACCACCGCTCCATCAAAAAGAGAGAGTCAATAGAGACGTTTCATCGCTTGTAGGTACTTGGTTACTTTAATTACTGTAATCTAAAGCTTAACCTTACAATTTCAGTGAAATTTCCCCCTGCACACACGCTACTGCAAAGCTGTTCAGTTCCACCTTTCTTTTTCTGACATTTACTGGGACGTGAAATCCTTTTTAAAGGAAGTTTTACACTTTTGCACTCTTTTGACGTTTTTGAGACACCCAAAGAGGACAGAAATAACAAAGGTATACTGACATTATGTCCGTACAGCGCTGTAATCGTGAGGGGGGAAAAAACAGCGATGGTTGTTACCCTCTGTACAAATAAACGTCTCGTCTCAAAGTCTCACGCCGGTAAAGAAAAGGCACAATTCAAGCTTAAGTCTTGCCTGACTGAACTCTGTTCTGACCACGTTCTGGGCTCCCGTCCGTGGGTTTGGCCAGGAACGGCGCGGCCGCTGGGGGTTCAATCAACGAGAACGACTACGGCTGTCCTGAGTTGGGGTTGTAGGCGGGAGAGGCTGAAAAGCAACACCCGAGGGGGGGGGTTGCTAGTTGCAGTCCCAAGAAGTTGTGTCATATCGACGTAAACTTCTACCTAGTTTAAACATCTAAGAAGGGCCCACAGGAAGGAAACGCTGGCGTAGACCTTAACTGCAGGGTTTCTGGGGGCAGGGAAAAAAGCCCCACAGATGCAGAAATGTTAAAGCCCAGGGATGTGAGAGGCAGGCGCTTCTGCACTGGGATCAGTCTGAACACAAGAGGCGCTGGGAGGGGGGTTCCTGGGTATTGAGACCACAGCAGAATCTTCGTAGTGGTTTTCACATTACTACCACAAAGGATCTTTGGTTGTGCATCAAACATTTTTTAAACGCAAAAAAACAAACAAAAAAAGAGCTTGTGGTTGGGAAATCGGCACAAAACCCATTAACCTGTACCACTGCTCACCTGAATTTGTTATAGAATAGAATGGAATGGATAATGATAAAAAATAAAACCGCGATATGGCTCTAAGTCTGTTCCTCGCCATATGTCTGCATGGGAGACCGTGACCATGAACGTAACACTTAAGTTTTCTCGGGCCACTAACCTACAGCAACCATCCCACATGCTTACTAAGTGCCAGCATCCCGCTGTTGAACGAAACGGTGACGTTTTTTAATTAGCCACCCAGATTTCACCTCCACCACTTTTTGAAATTGAATCAAAGAGAAAGTGTCGTATATGACTTAATATGATATAAAATGTTATGTTAAACAATGCTGTGTCAAAAGGCGGGGATTGATCCCATTGCCTCTTTCCATTTACACATTCCGCTTCAAAGGCCTGTTGTAATCGGGCCACCGCCAAGGACTTGTTTGGTTTCGTTTCCGGTTATAAGTAAAGGAAACCGAGTCTGTGGAATATTTATACAGCGTTTCAATTAAATACCATATTTTCCCTTTTCCTTCAGATTAGTCTCTTGGAATGCAGCGCTTTCATTTCTGCTTGCGTGGCTCGTCCAAAAGAAATGAACGACATTCCCCGAATATTAAAGGGAAAAAACACCACCTGAAAACCAGAACAATCGTTTTGTATCCAGTTTTCTCTACTTTGCATGAGCGCAAGTGGCATAAACACACGCACAGGGAAAGTCTCTCTGTCTCTCTCTCTCTCTCGCTGTCTCTCCTCTATGTCTCTCTCTCTCTCTTGCTGTCTCTCGCCTCTCTGTCTCGCTGTCTCTCTCCTCTATGTCTCTCTCTCTCTCTCGCTGTCTCTCTCTCTCTCTCGCTGTCTCTCGCCTCTCTGTCTCTCTTCTCTCTCTTGCTCCCTCTCTCCCTCTCTCTGCCCCCATTCCACAAGTCTAGCAGACTCACCTGTTGCCACAACCTAACAAAAACAAAAACAGAGCAGAGAGGCTGACGGCACAGATGAATCTTGTTGCTGCATGCTTCATAATGACTTTGGAGTTTTTCTGTCTGTCTGGGATGCAAACATGGCTTGCACCATTACCACCTAATTGTGTGTGTGTGTATGTGTGTGTGCGTGCGTGCGTGTGCATGTGTGTGTGTGTGCGTGTGCATGTGTGTGTGCACGTGTGCGTGCGTGCATGTGTGTGTGTGCGTGTGCGTGTGTGCGTGTGCATGTGCGTGTGCATGTGTGTGTGCGTGTGCTTGAGAATCCAGGGCTGTGTACAGCAGACGTTTTGAACTGAGAAAACAGAGCAATTTCTATTGTCATCGGATGACACTAGCTGGGTAGCAGGCGAGTAAAGACAGCTTTCTGTAGCAGAGAGAAAAAATAAGTAAATAAATAAAAGGTCTGTTTCCACTGTGTAGGGAATGTGTTTACTTAATTACAAAGTGTTGAAAGCTGATATTCCAGCGCAGGACAGTCACTAAAAGTGTAGTGTAATGGAGTAGTCTGATGCAGAGGGATATTTAAGTTATGTTTCAAATGCAAATGCAAGCCTGCATTACTACAAAGGATTCATTACGGGGTAACATTTTTTAAGGGTAGGTTTAGCAGGTTGTGTGACCCTGACTGCTTTAAATTGTGTCAGTGTTTAGCTTCAGAGCCGTAGTAAATAAACAGGTCGGGGTACGTTGTTATATTAATTGCCCAAAGATTGGCTAACATGACGGCAATACTCAAGATTAGGGTACGGTGTTTTGTGTGTCCTTGGACTGCAAGAATACGCAAGCACACACACGCCGTAAAGAGGCCTCTGGCTCCTGTACTGCAAAATCCACAGAAACCTCAAACCCTCCCATTCCCTGTGGCTTCAGTGGGTATTATGCTCATACCAACATTTAATGTGTTGTGTCTGCTTTCGTAATGGAGGGTGTTTGTGCTAATGGTGCGCAGACCAATAAATAAGCCAATTCCCCCGCCCTCCGTGCCTCCAGGTACGGAGGTACAGAGGTATTTCTCATTGGCTGTTAAATAACTCTTATAATAAGTACGGGATAACTATCTGGGCAGACCCCAGTTTAAATTAAATTAATTTAAGCTCAAATTAAAAAGCTAAATGTTTGATTAATACTATATTATATATATATACACACATACATACATAGAAAAACAAAAATTATATATATATAATATTATAATTTATTATTATTTTTGTTTTGTTTATAGCCCCTCGCTGTAAATTAAAGGCTTTTACTTTTCAAAGCGTCAAAGTCATGAGGGAAACAATTTAGTGTTGCACGCTTCACAAAAACATTTATAGCACATCAGCATTCCTCCATGTCTTGACTACAACAACATAGGGGGCTAGAATGGAAAAGAGAAATACAATGGAAAACCGGAGATACCAGGAGAAGTTCTTTCTTATTCACAGGTGACGGCCCACGGCAACAACCCGTGGCTGCAGAAGGACACATGCTGGCGGGCTGGGGACGCGCTGCTGGCTACCCTCACCCAAACCACGCTGCCTTTCCAAAAGAGCGCTGATAGTGCCCAGGGGCAGGTTCATTATCCTGGGCGTGCCCTGAACCACAGTCTCCGTGAGAACTGTGTGGGTGGCGGTAGCGCAGCGCGGCGCGGTGTGAGTGTTTGTGTGAGTGTGAGTGTGAGTGTGTGTGCCTCTCCAGACATTCCATCACTGACAGAGGCTCAGACAGACGTATGAGGAGCACATCTTCTCCATGTAACCCTCTGTCTACACAGACACACACACACACAGACACAAACATGCACACACACGCACACACAGACACACACACAAACACACACACAGACACAAACATGCATGCACACAGACACACACACACACACACACACAGGCTCAGACACACACACACACACACACACACACAGGCTCAGACACACACACACAAACAGACTCAGACACACCCCTCCGTTTACTGTGGCAGCTGTCTCCCAAAAGTCTGAGCGGGATGGTCGGCATTGGCGCGTTCACAGATGTCCTGTGGGACCACTACATTCCGGCGACGTTGGCAGGGGACGTCCAGGGACACGATTGAGGCAGCGCTGATGTCAGCAACAGCAGCCTCCCATTTGTCCCAATACTCATGTCTTTCCACTTCTTGTGGAGCAGAACCTACTTCCCTTTTGGTAGATACAGAGTGGGCCTCTGATAAACCACTGACTAAAGTTTCTCAGGCCACAGAGAGCCAAGAGGTACTCCAGAAATGTTTACTGGGAATGAAAAAGTTATCATACATTTCTGACCCAGTCTTGATATATGTGTTTGAAACAATCTTAGAATATGTTTGATTGTGAGCTACTTGGCGCTCTCTGGATAAGACACAAATTGTTGCACCATCACACGAGGAAGCGATGTTTCTGCGAGAAACATGGACGGGTAAGCGACACGCTTGATCGAAACAACATGGGTCTTCTGGGAAATAAAGTGGTCTTTACCTTGGATCTGTGGCTGCGTGGAGGGGCTGAAGGGGTGGGCCGGGCGGGGGTTGCCGTTCCCTGGTCCCATCCTTAGGCTCGCCCGCTGGTACCTCTCCAGCTCACTCAAGCGATCCGAAAACTGCATGGTCTTCTGAGGGTCCTCCAGTTTCACCCGGTGTCCTGTCGAAGAAACGGGCAGGTGACGCAGGTTACCATCTCATGCTTAAAATCAAGAGAGCCGGTGGGTAGAAACGCGTTAAAAGCCTACCCGGAAATGTAAGCTTGTGCTTAACAGTAAGTAATACTTGCATTACCAGTTTAGTGCATGTATCATTTAATACAATAACATTTTCTATTGCGTCATGTTATCAAAGTAACCAAAATCAGGAAAGTCAATTTGCCTATTGGGCAGCATCTGGCTTGGGTTTTGATGTCTCGGCACATGTCCGTTATTGGGTGAAAGGAGGATATGACTCATGTAAAGGCCCTTTTTGGTGTTTAACTTGAGTTCAGTGACCGGAGTTCCACTTTAAACAATTTGTAGGCAGGAGGGGGTTAGGGTTTGGGGGGGCGGGGTCGTACGCAGGGGATTCCCGCTCTATTCTGAGAAACGACTGGCGTGAAAACATCTGAGCAAGAGACCAGTCCTGGCCTTCTCTCTTATGCTTGGAAATAAAGGCTATATTTTCAAAAAATAAATTTAGATTAGAAGATGAAAAGAGCACGGACCTGTCTAAGCGTTACAAGACAAAAATAGGGTTATGGAACATAACGAGTCTGACAAGCTCCGAAATATGTTCTAAAGTTGGAAGGCTGCCAGACGTTTCTTTAAACTGCCCTCTCTAAACTTACACCTGTTCCCCTATAGCACTCAGAAGAAACGTTACACGCCAACTATAACACCATGTGAGGTGTTAAAAATAACATGGTGGGGGGGATTCTTTGTTGTTACCAAACTCTTAGGCAATTTAAGATGTACTAAAGGCTGGTATTGTACTTGACAGTCCCAAAAAAAGTGTCTGGCTTTAGACAGCGCAGGCTTAAGTTATTTCTGTGTCTGACTGGCCTGCTTATTCAGATGGCAGGAAGTCCCTAGACGTTCTCTGGTCTCTGCAAGATTCCTCTGCCTCTTGTTCCTTCTCTTGTGACTTTGTTTTGCAGGCTAAGGTTTGTAACGTATGCAAACATGGGTTTAAAAAAAGAGACAGTTCTGAAGCAGAATTCAGAAGTTATAATCAAACAGGAAAGTTAACTTGCCATTTAATATGCTGTGTGAACCGTCTATAATTCTCAGCGCCGTTTATTTCAAGTTATTTTCACTTTGGCTGTTGCGGCAAAAAATAGTGTTTGTGGGCCCACAGCTAGTTTAATATTGCCTGATTGTGTGTGCGAAAGTGGGCATGTAAGGGTTAAAAAAAACGTTTTGTTTGATACACAACAGGTGGAGGACTATCAGTAATTACGATCTCTCCTTCTCCTCACTGGTGCAGGACCATGTCTAACTACAGTTTCTCCATCTCCTCACTCGTGGAGAAACATGTCTAACTACAGTTTCTCCATCTCCTCAATCGTGGAGGACCATGTCTAACTACAGTTTCTCCATCTCCTCACTCGTGGAGGAACATGTCTAACTAGTTTCTCCATCTCCTCAATCGTGGCGGACCATGTCTAACTACAGTTTCTCCATCTCCTCAATCGTGGAGGACCATGTCTAACTACAGTTTCTCCATCTCCTCAATCGTGGAGGACCATGTCTAACTACAGTCTCTCCTTCTCCTTGCTGGTGGTGGACAAGATGTAAGTAACAGTCTCTCCCTTTCCTCGCCAATGGAGGACCATGTATAATTAAAGTCTCTCGGTCTCCGTGCTGGTGGTGGACAACATGTAAGTAACAGTCTCTCCTCTTTACTGGTGGACAAGCTGCAGCCCTGGGCCTTCTGTGCAGACGCCAATCCGAGACAGGAGGAGGAAGTCTCTAATGGAAGAGGGGTTTTAATGTGACTACCAATGCAATAGAGATGTGTCTGAAAGAACATGCACACATTCTGTGGTTTTCTCCCTGGCACTTGTCCTGTCCTGGGCCCCCTCTCTGCAGACCGCCCTAATGCGAAGTAATGGCTAGATTTGAATATTTTATCAGAATATAAAGGGGGTGAGCAGACGCACAGATATGGATTTGCCCATCTTCTCTGAAGCTTGACCCATGGGTAATATATCTTTTTCGTTCACCACTCTGTCCATTTGTTGGCACTCAAACTAAAATGGTGTGGAAAGAAAGCACTTCTTCCCCTCCTCTCCCAGCAGTGAGAATACATCAAATACATTTCTTCTGGACTGATGGACAGATCCACAAGTATATATACACACACACACACACACACACACACACACACACACACACACACACACACACACACACACACACACACACGTGCAGTGTTTGCTTCAGCAGATGAATCCATCAACGCCTAGACAGCTCTGAATCTCGTAGCCAGGATGCTTAAAAGTCCTGGCTGTTTATTTTCTCTGGTTTCAGAGAACCACTCAAAAGCCACAGGATCCAGTAAAAATAGACTAACCCCTCCATCTGCCCACCCTCTCAAGGAACAGCCTCTTCCAGCACCTCGCACACCACCCCCCAACCCCCCAACCACCCATAGATAGCTTGTTTTTGGCACATTTGAGGCCTGCCCTGCTCGCTCCACCGCGCCACGGAGGAACCTGGCTTGCTTTGGGATGGGCCTGCCCTGGCTGCTTCACACCGCTCCCCCAGACACTGTGGCTACTGTCTCCTAGACCCGGGACGGGGGGCGGGCGTGTGGGCAAAGGGGGGGAGCTTGCTTTCGCACTACCGTCGAGAGATTTATACCGCCTCAAACAACTGAAGGGGAAAATGATAATATTAAAAAAAACATTTTTTAGTTGATAATTGATATCGTTTTGTAGCCAGTGGTGGTCTGTGATGAATTGGCGGGCTCTTTGGGGATGAAAGTGAATATCCCTTTAGTAGGAAATCTGCTGGCCGGCACCCAGCTGGCATCGAGCGCGCAACGCGCTGCACTTCCAGTAGGTTTGGACGGCCATGAGAGAGAACTGTGGGAGCAGGCTTCATTTACGTGGGGTCTGGGCTTCATTACTAGGACCCTGGAGTTACTGTTACACCAGTAATCAAGGGAGCCATCCGGTTTTTTCTCTCTCGCTCTCTCTCTCTCTCCTCCTCATTTCATAAAAACTTCAACCGTTTCCCATATGGTGACTCTTTTCTCCCCTTCACGCACACAGGCGCCCACGCACACCCCTTTACATCTCTTTCTTTGCCCCCTTTCATGATCTTAAGTGTGTCGCTGAAGTGAAACCGATTCATCTAATTGGCCTGAAATGATACCTTCGTGGGCTGAATGCCCCTTTTGTCCTGTCAGCTTGTTTAAAAGTAAGGCACCTAGCCTTCCTGTTAAACATGATGTCTTAACATCTCCGGGCCTGAACCTTTCACTTCCATCAATGCACTGGGTTGACCGCTTTTAACACCCGCTAACAGGGCCACATGCCACGGGGAGGGCGCGCCACAGAGCCATTTCACAGGGCTTTGTGGTCGAATGAATATTTCATGCATCGGGTTGCATTTAGGAGCGAATGCTGCTTTTTTCATAATGATGTCATAACCACAAGAAAGGGATGGCAAATGGAGGTCTGCATGGAAGAAGCTACTGTTGTTCAGACGGGATGCAGTACGTGGCTGAAACCCAAGGACAAAAAGCCTTCACAAGATTTACGAGCCCTTTCCATAAAGCATCGCCATTGTCTCCAATTTACCAACTCTTCTTCCCCACCCATCTAACCCCCGCGAGCAGTGATTGGAACGATATCCGAGCTACCCGACGGATTTTTAACATAGGCCCAGTTAACTGACATTTTGCAGCGCTTGAGCGACACATTTGAGAGAGAAAACAAATGCGAGCGACTGACGGGTGGCTTATGGAAATCCATTCAGTGTTGCAGTCACAAAGGCTTGGTACACTCGTAGATGGGGACGCCGACTGGAACGTGGCGTGTGGCAAACGGGCGCCCCGGGCCGGTGCACGCACACACCGCAGGCACGAGACAAAGGCGCCTGCTTACGCTCTGATTGTTTACCAGAGCGCAGTTACCAGTTCCGCTTCCAGTTCCAGCTCTCCCAGCGTCCCGTGAACGCGCCGCTCTGTTCTGAGTCCACCTCGGAGTGTCGGTTCCTACCTCTGACTGTTCCCTTTTCCCCCCACCTCGGAAAAATGTATTCAGGCCTAGTGCAATACATTTGCCTAAATATTTACTATAGTACCGTTTGTATTATATGTGTGTGTGTGTTTCGTGGCAGGAAGTTGCTTCACGGTGACACATCACTGCCCGTAGGGGACCTCCTATTGTCACGGTGGGGAAAAGAGAGAAACTGTTCTGACAGTCCACGGCCTTGGGTGAAAACACAATGAAGGGAAATTCATCTCAGATGTTGTGTGGTTGGGGACACTGTATTCCTTTGGGCTAACGCGTTTCTGATTCGTGCAGTGCATTCGTGCACTGATTTGTGACGAGCGTGGGCCTGATCGCGGACTGCAATTCACATGTGGCAGGTGTTTACGGACACAAAACGGATTGTAATGGATAAAGTTTTAACCCCGGGTTTCTTAAACAGAGCAGTGCTGTGTTGGTTTTACACAATGTGGACCTGAGGACGGAGTTGCCAGGTTAGAGACTGCTGTTGCAACCACAAACAATATGTGTTCCCCCGCGACTCCGCCAACGTAGAAGGTGTTAAACTGTTAACACGGCCTGGAAAAAGGCAGCGAGGCGTTTCAGCAAGCGAGCGCTTTTAATGGGTGTGTAAATGGTGATGCATTCAATACGTCAAAACATTTTAATAAGTCATTTGGTCATTTGGGGATACTTTTTATAAGTGCTGAGGTCATTCACTGAAACATCCTAACTTTAGGTCAGGAAGGCGGTATTTGTGTCTCCTGAAGTGAAACCACAGTGGGACCGAAACCTATGACTAACTGGGTACTCCGTTGTGCACATTCATTCACACAGCTGCCACTAGAATAGTGGCAAGGTTTGGTTCTAGGCAATTAGGTCCGAGAATGGACGGGCACGGGGTGCTAATAGAGAGCACCTGTGTGTTCGCCGCATCCCTCTCTCAGACCACTCCAGCCGATCACAGAGTATATTTACTCAGAAGGTGGCAGCGACAGGTCCTTCACTCCAACAGCCACGGTTGATTGATGACTCGATACGCTCTGCTTCCTCTCCTTTCCCCTCCTTTAAACCATTTTTTCATATTGAAAGAAAGAAGCATATGTTTCTTTCTAAGGGAAGACATTAAACACAAGTTCTTTTATTAAAAGCAGGGCGGGCTTACTCAGGAGCCAAGAAAAAACCCTATCGACACTGTGAAGTGATATGTGCTTGGCCTGTTCTCAGATCTGAGGGAAATGCATTTGGAGAGCAAATATTTGCATTAATAGTGAAAATGGCCTGGATCGGTCTTTGGTATGACTAACCTGATTCTGGATTGCCTGCGCAAGAATTTACCTGCTCCATCTTCTAGACATAGTAATCACAATATGCCGCTGGATGGACGCGGAACACAGCAGTGAATCGAGGGAGGGGCTGTCTGAACGGGTTCAATTGTTGGGCAGAGATTCAGAGCCAGTGTTTAAAAAGTGAGGCGCCCGCCTTTTTTCCCTCTCAATCAGCTCTTCTCTGGGGTTCTGTCCCTGGCCCAGCTGCGGTGGTGTAACCCGGACAATCCGTGCAAACCGCCTTTTCACTGTAGGGGAAGACAGCCGCACTTAAAATAGCTGCTCTTCTTATTTCATCAGTTAAAGCCTTGGGTTGGACCGTGGCGGAAGGTAACGGTTATAAAGGGTGGGGGGTGGGCTAGTGTGAGGGAGTAGGCTTCCGTTTTGGTCTTCCGCTGGCGTCTTTTAGAGAATCTTAACGTGTTTTAACATCTGTTGCGTGGAGCCTGCTGCTCCTTTCTTCCTCCCCCTGAATTCAGCCTCTGTGCACTTCCCTTTTTACTGGCACCCAGAGAAAGGGGCGGGTGCTTGCCCGAAAGCGATGGCCGGGCTGGCATTCAGCTTGGTGCTCAGGAGGCCCCAGTCGGGTGGAAGGAAGTGGGTTTCATTGTTGAGCGGAGCAGCGTCTTGTCTAGACTCGGGTGTTTAACGAGACGTCCAGGAGGAGACACGGACGTGGATACAGGTGTCAGGGCCTCTGCTCAGGTTTCACCACGCACAAGGCCCGACTATTGCCGACAAACGCTGCCACTGAACACCAGGCACAAGGCCCACCCACTGCCAAAGAACACCAGGCACAAGGCCCACCCACTGACAAAGAACACAGCCACTGAACACTGCCACCAAACACCAGGCACAAAGGCCCAACCGTTGCCACTGAAAACCAGGCACAAGGCCCACCCACTGCCAAAGTACACCAGACACAAGACCCACCCACAGCCAACGAGCTGCCAGGGAACACTGCCACCAACCTAAGAACAGAGTCTTCATCTGCGTAAATCAGTCAGCCAAGTCGAGTTGCACGGACCAATTCCAGCTTCATCGATAAATCGGAGTCCTCCCCTTATAGCTCTGCCCACAGGCTCTGACGTAAAAAAGAACCTTTAAGACTTTAAAAAAGCCCCTTTAAACAGCTTTGCATGCTACTCATCTCAGTAATATCTGGACTCAGAAGTTGCAGCCAGTGCAGGGGGGCAGGGCAATTGCTCGCTAGCAGATTCGCATGGTTGCCGGTTGCAAGTCACGTCAGCCTGATCCGCGGTGCGAGCGTGGGCTGTCCATGCTTCCTTTTCCCCTCCCGTAGAGCAGCCTGCTGTTGTGCAACCATTCGTTCGTTCGGGGACGGGGCGGGGCGGGGCGGGGCGGGTGCACTTGCTGGATGTCAGACTGAACGAGAAACACTCAGTGCAAGGGCTCTGAGACAACTGCTGGTCCAGGTTTACAACAATGTGTGAGCGGTTTCACAGCCTTACCTGTGGTGATCGGAGGGGAGGCAATGGGAAAACGGGACAGAGTGGTTTTTCAGCACCTCCTGGCAGAGTGCCCGCAAACTGGGCTGCCAAAACAGAGACGGCCTTTTTTTCGCCCAAGTGACAGACTGTATTAAAGAAATAACCTGTACTGTAAATGTTGTTTTAGCACTGGAGGCCAGAGTGTACAGGGGCAAAGTGAAAAGCAGGGGGTGTGTGGAGGCCGTTGTTCCGAGGAAGGCGAGCTGGGAGGCTGGTGTGAGGGGTTATAAGTGTGTGCGTCTACGTGTGTTTGTGGAGGCAAGAAAGTGAAACCTTTTCGCAGGTCTGCCTGCGTAGTTTTGACGTATGTGACAGGGACCGTCACAATCTCCTCTCCATCATGCAGGCACAGCCCGTCGGAGAAACGGCCGACAGGAACACCACCTAAGCAGCGCAGTTATGCTGCCTGGTGTGTGGGTGAGAGAGTTCGGCAGCAATGACTGTTGAGGGTTTGTGCAACAAAAAAAAAAATTCTGTGTGGACTGAAGGCTGACCTACACTAAAGTTTGCTCGCTGGAACTGCGGCTGCAAATGATAACAAGGTGCTACTGAAGGTGGCGCATGATCTGCTCACACTTCAACTCTGCTGTGGTTCCCCTCCTCTGGAAGTTTACATGTATATCTATGGACGCTGTCAATTTCTCAGAAACACGATTCACTGTCTGACGTTACTCTTCTATAGCTGTTAGAATCTGTCTAGCCTAACAGGATACGTGCACTGGACAAGCGTAACCCTGCTTTTCTCAGTCCAGTAACATCTCCACCTCACGTAGAGTGATGCTGGTCACCTCATCCCGTTTCTTGAATGACACAAAAACATCCAAGTTCCTCGCTATTAAACCGCAGACAGATAAATATGACAAGCACAGTGCCTTACACATGTAGTTCTCTGGAAAACTCGAGATCCCCCGCCTGCCAACCCCTTCCCCACCCGCCTCGCCCCACTCCACCCCCTAAACAAAAAGGGGAAAACATTTATTATCATAACGCAGTTTGGGAGAAAATATTCCCAACTCACGGACCATTTATTTTTCTAAAATGAGATCTCAACGTTCATTAAATTACTTGAAAACGGTGTAATGGGACCTTTTTCTACAGGCCTGTGAAAATAAGGAAGTGTAAAAGTACACAGAGTGGCCATTTACTCCCTCCAATTGTTGGGTAAACAGGAAGAAGTTTTTGAAACAGACTGCATGAAGCTGACCGCGCATTTGTGTTTATCCATGAAAAAAGTCCGGACGCGATTCATACACGTTTCTTTTTAAAGACTAAAGAAATGAAAAACCATTACGCGGATCCGGTGAATAATTCCCCGTAAGACAGTCGCTGTCTCCGGCACTTGTTCCAGGGACGTTATTAAAAATGTCAAACTGCTGACCTAAAGAAAGAGCTTGCTGTTGTAGAAGATGTATGGGATCAGATCTGGTATCTGCGCCTGTTCTCGGGTCGGTGGGAGACGCGGAGGAGTCACGCTAAAGGAGCCACCAGGAAAAAAAGGAAAGCTATGCGAAATGGCCTTCTTATGCCTTGTTTGTTTTTCACTTAAATCCAGTGCGTTCGATTCCGCTGCCGCTTTTTACAAGTGTGTGCCCAGGGCGGGAAAGAGAGAGGGAGAGAGAGTGAAGGAGGCGTCAGAAGGGCAGACGCAGACAGCCGGAGATTCTCGCTCTCTCTCTCTCTCCCCCTTTTTTCACAGACATATTTTGTCTAATTTGCAGTGCTTTCAGGAGGGCTTAGCCAAATACCTGCTTTTACCCACAGGAGCCATGGCAACTCCTGTGTCTGGTATCTGCCCCTCCAACATGCTGTGAAAGACCTGTTTATGCTGTCAACAAACGTGGCGGGGCAGTTGTGGGGATCCATTTTTGGCTTATATTTTAGACTACTGACCAAATGACCTGACAAAGACCTAATCAGCACTGCCATACACCCCGACGCCCCATTCAAATTTAGCATCGTCAAAACAGCAGCCATTTTGAAAAGGGCTCAGTTTCTTCAGGGCAAACGATATGCTTTGCCTTAAAATGATATCTTGAAAACTCTCAGCATCTGCTCACTTGTTAATCTGATAAATGAAACACGGTGGAAAGGCTGACAGCTACTGCCTGTGGTGGTTCTGCGTTGATGAAAAGTCACGTTTGTGTGAAATGATCAAACGCTCCTTTGTGTGACAACACATCCCTGTGCGGTCTTTAATGCTCTTATGCTCCGTATCGAATTCTGCATCAGAAATCATGCGTGTATTTAAGGAGGTGTTTGTTTCTGTAATCTGTCCCTCGCATCAGTGTATGGGATGGCACCAGTTCATTTCCTTTTTACGGGGGTGGGGAGAACATGGGTGGGGTGCGTTCAGAATTAGCCAAAAGTTTCACAAACAAATTGTTTTTGGTGTTCCCCCCCCCCCCTTTTCTTCAGGAAGCCTTATGTATTTTTGAAGGGACTTTGGGGGTGGGGGGGGGGGGGGGTTAACACTCACAGTTTTCAACGTCAAAGAGGAAAAGAGTAGGGTTGCGTTTATGGCAAACAGGGAACCCGTTCATGTCATTTGGGGGTGGG
>JAOYSI010041178.1:0-63477 GCA_025775065.1 Hiodon alosoides
CCCGCCCCCCCCCCGCCCCCCCCCCCCCCCCCCCCCTCCCCGCCCCCCCCCCCCCCCCCCCCCCCCCCCCCCCCCCCCGCCCCCCCCGGCGCCCCCCCCCCCCCCAACCACCATTAAATCCCCACATCACAACAATCAGCCAGGACAACCACTACATGACACAGAAATCAAAGTCACAATATTAATAACATGTTAGAGTTTCTCCTAAATGAAAACACCTGATTTAGCGCTGCAGATTCCAAATTAAATCGTAGCAGTTAGCGTTTTAGATTTGACAGCCACAATTTTACGTATTCATTCTGGGACACAAAGTGGACCGAACCGAGGGCATCTTACCAAATGCTTCGGTGCAAATACTTAGACCTATGAGGGGCACAAATGCAATTTGGCTATACACTGGCAACACTACCTGAGGAAAAATCTGAGACTCAAGAAATAACCTGCCAATAATACCACAAAGCAGAATCAATACTACTAAAATGATTGCTGCTCTTATGGTTAATTACAAACAATTACATCACTTATTGCCAACTGACCAACAGAGGCGATCCAACAGACAGGTGTGGGGTAAAAAGGAGGTGGCGTTTCCATTCTAGGACATGGAGGGCTAGAGAAGTGCCATACTAACCATTTAAAACATTTTAATCCAAATTATAACCACTTAATTGAAGGGCATTGGTGTAATTAAATCTACCATCAATGAGCTCTATTATAAAATAAAAAGCCACTGTCAGCAAATACAGAACAATGCCTCCTTAAAGTCCATATAAAACAATTATTAAAAAGAACATCCAGCTCCAAAGAGTGACCAAATCATCTCGATCAAGGCCAGCATGCCCATTCATCTCACACACACACACACAACCCCCTTGTTCAGAGATGAACCAGCCCAGGAAATATCAACATCACATGAACGATCCAGTCTGTACAGGCAAACTAAAAAGAGGCATGAGCAGTTGTAAATGTATGCACACATAATGAGGTGGTGGGTTAAGGAAGAACAGCCAGGAATGACAGACGACGCAGCTGGGCTTGCAGTGAAATCTCTTATGAAGGATGCGTCCTACGACAGGATGATCAGCGAGCACAGGGGCTTGTTCAAGTACTCTGCAGGCTTCAACATCAGCCAACCGCACAAGCATTACTCCAGGGCCTAACGCTGCCTGGATAGGACTGCGTCGTCCAGCAGTATGTGTGCGTATGAAGACATCAGTGTGTCACATGAAGCAAAACTGCACTTGGCTTATACAGACAGGAGAAATGTTTTGCAATATATTTTCTGTATTCCATCCTTATGAATAAAAATGATTCTAGAGCATGCCTGTATCTGCATCAGTTTTTCAGAAAATTCCATACATTTAACCATTTACACGAGTTCACAGTCACACAGGCCATTCTACATAGACCAACAGCACTACACGGGAGGTAAATTTGCTGCAAAAAAAAATTGTTACATTTTTGCCAGGCCTATCCAAAAACACCCTTGACAGGTAGACCAGTGGCTTGGCAATCAGGAGACTCACCTCTGAGAACTTGTCAGCCACCATGTAGCGCACCCTCCAGGACTTGTCCTCGGCAGCCTGCCTCAGGGTGGGCATGACCAGCGTTTCCAAGTCCTCCTGGGGCAGCAGTGTGGCGATGCTGACGCAGGCCTCCACGGCCAGCAGCCTCACAGAGTCCTGCGGGTGGGAAACACGGGTGGATATTGGCCACATCCGCTACACGACCTCCCCACCCGATCCAACAGGTTGATATGACCTCAGCACGTTACAGAAGCCAAAGATCCACGATTGGGACCTACCTGCTCATCAGATGCCAGCGCAGTGAAGAGGGAGATGATGTCGCTCTTGACGTAGTCCAGCTCCAGCACCTTGGCAAACTCACCCAATTTAGAGGCAGCGGCGCGGCGGACCATGGGCGTGTCATCTGAGCACAGGGTACGGAAGTGCCTGCGGAGACATGAGCATGCTCACTACCCAGCCAATCACAAGCTACTTTGAGCCACAAGGCAAACATCTTTACACTGTAAACGCGTCTGAGCGGTCAGTAAGAAACAGTGGGTTGTGGTGCTCACTGGCGGATCTCTGCCTTAACGGTGCTGGAGACCCGGGGGTAGCAGACGCTGAAGAGGCCACAGGCCGAAGTACGGGAGGTGAACCAATCCCCGCTGGCCAGCCGCTTCACCAAGGGCTCAAAGTGCACTTCCAGGTCAACAGGCGAGTGCTCGTGGGAGATCTTGCGCAGGGACTCCACTGCCTTGTCACGCACCACCGTCTCTTCTACGGTGGCCAGGCTCTCCAGGGGTGGCTATGGGTAGATGGATTAAAGTGAGTGGGACGGCAGACTTCTTGTGCAGAGGCAGGAGTAATTTAAAACGCAAACTCACCAGGAGACAGTGGACATACTCAGGGCCTCCCACCAGCATTGTGAAGTTGCCCAGCTGTTCGGCCAAGGCAAGGAGTACCTCGTCCTCATCGTAGATGGTATCTGAACAGGACATGGAGCAGATGATTAGGGTCAGTGATTTCCGGCACCAAGAATTGAGACATTTTTTAAATTGCAATTATGCAATGTATTTACACTTATGGCATTACTGTACAAGAAATTACTCCAACTTTTAAAAGCTGAACTTAAGAGCATGTTTATTTTATTGTTGACTTAAAGCAAAGGGAATTGTCAGTCAATTTAGGCATTCACACACTGAACGGCATCATTGCTTAACAAAACAATCTCAAAACTGAACTGAAGGCACAAAGCACAAACAATGAAAACAATACATTGTATGAAAAAAAGATCTGACAAAAACACCAAAACAAACCCTTTTTAATATTCTAAAATGTAGTTAAATGGTAATATTAAGAAAATGCTAATTTACAATTATCTTTTTTTATTTTACTTCAGGCTCAGCCACTCACACAGGAACTGGTAAAAAGTAAACAGCGCAAACCACTTACCCAAGGATGGAAATCTGAAGTAATCAGACAGTAACAATACAGAAAATTAAGGGTAATTTCTGGAAAACAAGAAATTACTGGCCCTTGCGATAAGCAATGATGGTCTAATCTAAGGCTTTCAGGGTTGCGTTGTGCCATGCGCAGGTTACCAACTGCAGGCTACATCCCTTCCAAAAACTTTCAATCTTGGCATATATACCCGGCACTGCCTTGCTCACCTCCCAAACTGGCTGTACCATAGTTTAGCTGGAAACTTCCTAGAGTGCTGGTTTAAATGGAAAAAGGCGCTTTGACCGAAACGCATCACCATTCACTTGGGGAATCCTGGATATTGTGCTTGTGGCACAGTCACTCAACTCAACCTGTTCTCTGGATGACGAGCTTCACAGTTCTAGCATCAGAGGGAAAGGCTGCCAGGTACCTACCGGTCAGAAAGGGGAGGAGTTCAGTGCGCGTCCTCTCCACACCCAGCGCCAAGGCAATGGTGGACAGCTTCTTGATGCTGTTCAGACGCAGCTGAGGAGGAGAGAGACAAAGGGTGGGAACGTGGACTGGGTAAATCCAAGCTCTAGCCGTCTACCAGGGCAAAGGCCAAAGACCGGCGTCTATACCACCAGTAGCCCCAGACAGTTAACTGGGTCAGCTGTCCAAAGACCATTTCGTTTTTTTTGGAGATACAATAAACCCCCTCTTAATCACTCCTTATTCAGTTAATGTCTTCAGAGCATGTCATTTCCCAAAAAATGCAGCAAAAGCACCATGGCGCGTTCAAGGTATATATTTAGCCGTGCAAAAAGCAGCGCTCACAAAGGCTACCATGGGAACAGATTAGCTGTAACACCCACCACTGCATCGGCGTCAGCAGAGTGAGCTTCCCCACTGCAAGTAAACACTGCTGCTAGCACCAGCCAGTACTACCACACATTATAAACCGATTCAATATTAGACTGCAGAAAAATGTAGAATGCAGAAAAATGTGAAACACCAATTTGTGAACAAATGCACTATTTTTTTACATTGCATTGTAGGGTTTTACAATTGCATAATTCCAAAGTAGGAGTCAATGGATATTCTGCAGAAATTTTATACATCCAACTGACTCAACAGGGGAAATCTAGACATTAGGAAAACCTGTCCAATTCAAACCAGCCAGCTGCCATTGGTATACTACTTCAGAACCTAACGTTCACAGACCACTTAAATATATTATACAAGTTTATTTGCAGAATGGTTTAGTAGGGTATGGGTGGTTAATATTAAATAGGACATAACTTATTTAATACTCAGATAAACTCATGCTTGGCGGTTTTCAGAACTCAGATATCGTGTTTTTATCATGTTTCTAGGAATATAATTGAACTCTAAATCATTAATATTTAAGACCTTTAATCATTTCTGAACCAACCTATAGCAGAATGTGTACTGAGGTTGTGTGCAATTTAACTTTCAAAAGACGACAAGATCAATTTAACCTGACAAATTTGCATTCATATAAATGGTTCCAAAAAGACTGTTTCATGAGGTGGTTTCAATTTTACAGTTCGAGTACCAACTAAGGTGTTGGATCAAAGATTTGGTGCCCTCGCTAAGCATGCAGAGTCATTTGTTTTTCTCCTTGCAAAACTCCCATTGCCTACTGTTGGATGAAAAAAAAAAAAAAAAAAACACTTGGCCACCTTTTATTTCCACTCAGCAGTATTCAAAGGCTTCTCTTGCTGTAAGAATTTGACTTCCAAGAGGCGTTTGGAAGCTCTCTCAAACCATTACATACAGATTTTCCATGGCTTGCGACAAAGCACGACTAGATGCTCTCCAAAGACGCTTTCGTGGAGGGACAAATTCAAGAAGCTACTGCCTCTTGAGTCATAATGCAGAAGAAATAAAAAGGTGTAAATATGTTTTAACAGCAGGCAATTGAAATTTTGCAAGAAAAAAATGCAGGGTTTAAAAACCAGTACTCTACCTGAAACTAGCAGCTTTCATCACTAAGTGCCACTCTAAATGCATCATAGCAGCAAAGAAGCTCCCCGTCACATTCTAATTGACAGGTAAAACGAATTATATTAAAATTAAGGTCTCTTTAGAACTTAACTTAACAGGACTTCACTAGAGATTTAAAAAAAAAAGTTATAAAACTATATTAAGTAATGCACTTACATTTTCCGGAATTCTCCAAGCTGCTTAAAGGCACAGTTAACTTAGTGTATGTAAACTTCTGACCCACTGGAATTGTGATAGTCAATTAAAAGGGAAACAATCCGGCTGTAAACTCATGTCAAAAAATACTCATGCCAAGCACAAAGTAGATGTCCTAAACGACTTGCCAAAACTATAGTTTGCCAATATGAAATCTGTAGAGTGGTTAAAATGTGTTTTAATGACTTCAACTTAAGTGTATGTAAACTTCTGACTTCAAACCTACTTTACAAAGACAAAATGTGGGAGTACCAATTACAAATTGTTTCACCTTTAGTTTTATACCAATTGGGACTAGGGCTGGGCGATACAGCCCATAAATAATATCGCGATATTTTTAGGCTATATCACAATACATATCTCGATATTTTGAAATCTCTAAAGCACTTCATAAATGCTCGATTTAACCCTTTGATGCATACAATCACACCAGTATGATAATTCTAGTCCCTTCAACATACGTCTGCTTAAAAACATTCTTGTTAATAATCTTTAGTGGTTTCTATTTGAATAATTTTAAACGTGGATGCAAAAAGGGGGAAATCACAACCAAGTTAAATTTAACAAAACTATTTATTCAAACCAATGGTTTTGCTTCATATTTTGCAGATAACCGTTTGTTCAACATCTTTGCAAAATCCAACCAACAGCCAGAGATGGATCCAGTGCTATTTTTTTCGGAACCAATTCGTCCGCCTCCATATTCCATTACCGTTCACACTCAGCACTCGTTTTGAACTCCATAACCTCACACTGACATTAGCTAAAAGCAGAGAGGCCGTCAGTGACTGGACATACAAGACCCATCATGCTTATTGAGGTAGCTAACCAGAAGTTGCTTGGCTAGCTAGCACAAGTGTAGCAGCAACCATAGCCTGTGTGAGGAAGATGACTGGCTAGCTAGCCATCTAGGTTTATATAGCTACTAATTCAGTTCAACTGACATTAGTGAACATCCCCAACAAAGCACAGTGGTTTTACATCAAAGTCCTACAGTAGAGTTTAGCAAAAATACATAATTGTGTTTTATAAATAAAATAAATTTTTACAGTAGTCATAAATAGTATGTCTACTTGTACTTACACAACTCTTGTACTTGTGTAACCTTGCAAGTACTAGCAAATTTTGTGACCAAGTCAAAAGTTCTGTTTTCCAAATCTGCAATTTGAATGGTTCAATATAGCATCAACATAGGTCTAGTGGGTGCCATATCGATATTGCAGGTACTTAAAAGTACACTATAATCCTGCCAAGTTTGGAGAGTTTATAAAAACCATCTAGGTTTTAGACTTTTGGTCAAAACGGAATAAGAAAAATAAGCCAGAACCAGTACTTAGCCCCCTAATAAAACCCCAAACAAAAACAAAAAGTGCCTAGACACTTAATGCTTAAACTCAGATTATTAGAGATTATTCTCAGGAGGACAATTTTTAGTACGCCTTTAACGAAAAATTTTACCGGCGTCTAAAACCATCATGCGAGTTTACTGTTAGGTAATTCGTTTTCAAGCCTTGCCCGCACATTGGCCAGTCTCGCTCGAATAGGCATAAAAACAGTTAAACTTGGTTGTCGGAGAATGTATCGGATTTATCGCAGCCTTGCGGACGTCTAGTCTCTAGCACAAGGATCAGTATGTTCCAATTATTGATTGATTTCAATATTCAGAAACGCCGCATGACTACTGTAATCATTACACATCGGCTACGATGGTGCAACGCATCTTTGAAGCGAAGTGACACTCCGAAATATTTTTATTATGCCAATTAATACACTGGCAAAATAGGAGTACTATAAATAAATACAAATAACAAAATCAGCCTTTAGAATGCCGTGTCAAATAGACACTTCGATGTGTATAGAAGTCATTTTCTATGTCTAGAAGTAATTTAAACAATCGTACAGAAACAACTAAGCATGTTAATCTATAGAATCCAGCGTTTAACACCCTTATGTTCAGAAGTCATGTTAATTAAAAATCAGTTTCCCTAATTCACAAATCGGCTAGACGTTATCGCTGACCGCCTATGTAGAATTTTTGAAACAGGGCCTAGCTGCCATTTTTTCCCCCATGTAAAGCAAAGAGATGCTTTTATTTCACTCAAATTTTCCAAAAAAAACATTTTTAAAAATCAAGCTAAGATTATAAACTGGGTTATATTTATAATCTTACCTGAACATCTTCATTCCGAAGCTCGTCAATGAGCACGGCGATAGGGTAAAGAGAATCGTCTCCATCAGCTCCTGCCATTTTGGATAGTATTTGCAACTTCCGGCGAGCTCCAGCTACGGGGTTTCTTGCTGAAGAAACGAAGGAGGCAGCTGAAGATGTTTGTCGGTGATTGGCAGGGTTTCCATTTTGGGTGGGTCCTTTTCATTTGGGCTGCCGGTTTCCGAAAACGTACCTTTTCCGCACAGATTTGGTTTCTATCCTCTGTATTCTCTGGCACGGATTATGTAGGTGTAGTGCCTAATAGCAAAATTTAGCATGGGTTATAGCCTACTATGCTAGTATGGATGTATTTATTACTATGGATATACTATATACTATGGTCTATATTATATGCATGCAGGTCTAGATATCCGTGTTTGATTACATTGCGCACAGAGATGTCTGAAAAGATGACTCAAAAGTGTAATGTGCTAAATGTGCTACAGAATTCTCACGTACACAAAATACACTTATCATAAATAATAGGCTGTGGTTCCTGAACCGGTACCAATGTTTAACGCCTCACATTATCTGTCGTTCTTACCCATCATATGTGTTTTCTTGTTTCTAATATAGCTGTATAGAGATAACATTCATAAAGAGTTCTTCATAAAGCGTAAAAAGTATGATTTGCTTTATTTTATCAGGATGCACTGCCTAAACAATATGCAATAATTAGTTAGAATACAAGTGTGTAAAATTTATTTATTTAATTAGGTAGTGCCTGTGTCTTTCTGTTTGTCTTTAATGTATCATGTCAGATCTCCCTGTACATTTGTTTTCCTGTTAAAAATAATCCTTGTTTCACTAGCTTTGTGTAAAGACTGATCAAGCCCTTTTAGCTAGCTGCAACTGGGTTTAGGACTCTATCTTTTCAACCCTGTAGTCTTGTGAGGGCTGTGAAGTGAAGGAGTAAGGAGAAACCATCAGGTTGTACAACTGCAACAGAAACTAAAATTGTGGGCGCCCTGGTAAATATTGGTTAACTATTTGTGTTGTGGATGTGGAACAAACAATCTCTTTCCCAGTGCATACAGACGCAACCAGACTGCTCTGGGTTAACTTCCAAACAGATGAAGGTGGTGACCAAAGATGGGGAAGAGCCATCCACCATGTTGAGCAGAAAATTGCCATTTGGAGGGCTCAACCCCTGAAAATGATGGATTCCTTGTCCTGAAGGCAGTTGTCTCTTTCATCTTGCTCAATGTGGGAAACGTATTTCTCTCAGACAAGACAAATGAGAACAAAATCCGTAGAACGGTCTTCAAAAAGGGAAAGGTGGGCAGGAGGTCCCAGACATACTTGCCATCTAAAAAGCCCCAAAGTCAAGCCTGTTGGCTCCAAAATACTCAGAAATTAGAGTTGCTCCCCAATACTCAGATAAGAGAGTGGGCTATTTTGGCAGATACTATGCTTCTCCTTTGCTCACTGGTTCTGGGATTGCCCAATGGCCAGGCATGGGCCCTGGTTGTTTCTTCTGTCTCCTTCAGCAGACTGTTGCCAAGAATCTCCCTGACTGCCAAGAGTGTCCTCAATGGCTCCAACACCCAGGACCCTTGCCAGTGGCAAAGACGACTAAAAATATACACACAATGTAATTATTGCACGGAATGGGAAATGGAAGGTCGGTTCGCAATTTTTTTCGCTTATCATCATAGTGGTGCTATGATGTCCTCACTTAGTTGTATTGTGTGTATCCTTTTCATACTCTGTGCAGCTTCGGAACCCCGTGTTCCGAGCGGTTTTGTCTCTACAGCTGTTTATGCACGGAATGAACAGTTAAAGGTCGGTTCGGTGGGTTTTCTCAATAGTGTTATGATGTCCTCGCTTAGTTGCATTGTGCGTATAATTTTCGTCATCTTTGCACCTTTGGAACCCAGTGTTCTTGGAGCTTTTTGGTGATATAATGAGGTTTCTGGACCGGAATGACAGCGCGTTATTAATCGGTTCTGATAGGTAAAATATTCTCCTCACGTGTAGTGTAAGTAAGTAAGTAACCGTTCCAGGCCGTTCCGTATCGTTCCGGCTTTTACCCAATCCCAAAGGAATGTTTTATTCTTGAATTTATTTGGTACAAAATTTGATTAGAATTGACACATAGTTTTAATTAACCACATTTCTATTCGCAAAATTGTCAGATTGATTGGCTACTCAAAAGCTTCTGTTTAATTTGAAGGAAAAATATTGTATTACACAACAATGTAAAAGATGGGAAAGAGCTGCCAGGGTAAATAAATGGCTTCAAATAATTTTTCCCGATACTACAATTTATTGAACGTCATAGTAAATTCAATTTCGCTGACATGGCACCAGTCATAATTTTGACCTCTGATTTTAACAATTATTTATGTCCTTGTAATATTTTAAAATCAGCTAAACTATTACTGTAAGTGGTCTACACATTTATTGCAATAACAATCAGGAATTTATGTTTTTTGATGTGCCTTGCACATGTTATTAATGCTGGGGTTTCTTGTGTATGAGTTTTTATGTATCTAGGTATTATGTGGCATATTTAGATGATTTAGACGGTATTTCTATAAACTAGAACATCAATACATGGTTAGTGCCAGTGAACATGATACAAGATAGATAAAAGTCAGCAGAAGTAGGCCTTCGTCTTCAGAAACTAGAAGGAGGCGAGCTATTTGGCAGTCCAAAGGCATCTGATTAGGTAATCCCATCACTGTGGAGTGCTTTCAAACACGTTAGTAGGGTTAAAGTGTATCATTTGGTGAATTAATTTGCTGCATTAGTGACACATACTACATTACAGGAAACAAGGTAATAAGACATATGGAGGGCACTGTGAGTACAAGAAAACCAACAAAAACTCCTCATCATCCTCTTTTTTGAAAATTGTTTCTTAAAGATTGTTTTCATTGCTGTTGGAGTTTTGGAGTGGAGGCAGAACAAAACCATAAAACAGACCAATAAGGTTGCAGCATTGTCTTACATGATCAAAATTCAACATAATCAAAATGCATCCTGGCCAGCTGTCCTTCCCTGTGATGAAAGCTTGTGTGTTTCATTCATTCGCTAATTTGTATCCAATTAAAATAACAGCATCCATAATTCATGTCATTAACAGGCAACACTATGCTTGTAAAAACAAAGGAAACACAAAGCGTTTCATAGGAGAACTTTGAAGATATCGGAAGCTGCATGCACTTTCATCTGTACAAAGGTGTTTGGGATCCTTCTGCTAATCTCACACTCTAAGTAAATAGTCTGGTAATTTTCCTGCGCAAAAAAACTGTGTCATATAATCAAATTAATGGCAAGTCAGTCATACTTCCATAAGTGGACTGTCCACTAATTCAACCTGATCACCTTGACATTTGCTTTTTGAATCAAATGTTTAGTAAGCTAAATTTAATGACATTTCATTTCAGAATTCTTAAAAGCAATCTGGAAAATTATTGTAGAAAACACTTTGGCCTTTAGTCTGTAATTGGGTAAATTATATATTTTTTTAAAGCTGAATTTTTTCATTTTAATGAAAGCCATTTGACGTACAGAAACGTTCCTGGTGCTTTATTGTTGATACTTTTGCAATCACTGAAAAATCAAAAGCAAATGTTCATTAACAGAGTTACAAAGACCAAGAGAGCACAATGTCAAGCGGTTTTCCAAAATACTAAGAACTATATAAATGTTAAATTATAGGCCCAATTGAAAAGTGCAGTGAAACATTAGCAAATTGCAAGATGTATACATGAGGGCAGCATTGTGACTGAAACTGGGTTGTACAAAAATAGAATTTGTTCTTTGGCTGGTCTAGAAAGAAAATCTACTAAATCCCCTATTGTCAACCATACACAATTACATTATTCCAGACTTAGATTATTATGTGTTGTTTTTTATGATTGTTTTCTACCCCAACACTGTACATTTTGTACATGTGTTAATATTCTGTGTTCAAGACAGTGGTTGGTGTATGAAGTCATCTTATCTTCCATGTCAGTGATGAACTCTTTCCAACACCAGCAGGTGTGCACTGAGCAAAATGTTCAGTACCTGGAGTTTTCATAGCAGAAAGAGAAAAAAGAGGATTGAAGCTAAGTGTTTATTGTAATGGGGAGAGCAGACAGATGTGGGCATTAACTAGCTTTACTGAGTGAACTTAGTAACAGCGACTATAAATATGCAGTCCATTCATAGAAGCGAATATTCCCGTTTTGCGGCCTATGATGGACCCTGGGCAACAGAGACAAGTGTAAGAGCTGCCTGGTCAACAAAGTCAAACGCTGAGCCTCATAATCAACTCCCTGAAACTGGCTTATGATGTTCAGACCCCTGGTAATTCCTCTGTTTACACGGAGATCCAATGCCTGAGCAAGGCTGCTGATCCTGTCTGAGCTGAGTCTCATGCCTCTGAAGTACCCGATTGGAGGACATCTCTCTACTGTGACAAATGGATCAACAGTTTAACACATACTCCTACTACAAATAAGTAACATTGAAATATGTAACATTGAATTAGTTTAATTCAAATAGCATGTGTTCCAACAATAGTTAAAATTCATGCAATCACACTTTAGGCAGCGTTACACAAGTTAGAAAGCACTGCAGCCTGTGTGGGTTAGCATGGACAGCAAGCTGTTTTGCATCATCTGTAATATTTTGTGTCCTCCTGCTATTGTAATTTGAGGCATCTCCCTGCCGTTATGTAATCTGCTCTCCCTCAGACATAGGCTTTAACTGTGTTTTTTCCCCTTGAGATTATGACGGTAAAAATAAAAACGGGATGAGAACAGTGCCTGGAAATGTATGTGCATGTTCGTATATATACATATATAATTATCCTCCACGCTTCAATGTAGTCTTTGCGTCATAGAGGATCACGTCATCTGCAGGTTTTAAATAGAATTGCAGTTTTACTTAGTGTCCTGCAGCTTAACATGTCTCAATGGAGACAACTCGTTAATCCTCAATACAACAACACACTCACGCACACACAAATGTGCCAAGACTGGTACCATTGTCAACAAAAAATAATAATAAAAACTGAGCACCCTTCCCACAGTCATTTAGAATTGGTTCTGTGGCTCTAGGAAGCTAAATCAGTCTGTCTAATAAACAGAATAAACATGACTGTAGTGTAACAGCGGTCAGTGGCACCGCTCTGTAACAACCCAGAAGCAGAGCCAAAGAGGCAACCGCAACTGGACCAGCCTCCCCACCAGCAAGGTTGTTGACCAGTGAGGGGCCTTGTTGCAGTCACACGACTGCAGGAGGGTGTGGTCAACGTGTCTCCTAATCCCCATAGGCCACCTCCGGGCCAAATTCTCCCGCCCCCAGATCTGGTCCAAGCTCTTGGTCCTTGATGTCAAAGTCCCAGAACCAGTCAGATGATTGAGATATGTGATCCATGAAGAAAAAAAATTAAGATATCCCAGATTTCCCAAAATGTGTTAACATTTGCAGTTTTGGAATAAGTTCTTCTCAGTTCACTTGTATCTGGTAATACTTGGTAGGGAACCTAAAATATGTATAATTCTGAATTCGTTGAATACCGTAAATCCATAATAAAAAAAATATAAATAATATTCTTGCTTTTGACACCAGTATTTTAATTTTTAAGACAATTGTAAAGACACAGCCTTTTTTTTATTGGACAATGATCTCATGGATTTAAGACTGATTTCCAGCACAATACACACGGAGGTCTAAATGTAAACATTCAACAGTCCTGACCCCTTTCTGAAAGACTTGTGAACAGAATGTGGGCCTAGTCACTCTCACAGAGGTTGGTGAGCTTCCTGATGAATGACGAAGGAGCAGCTAACCCGTCATATTCTCCCAAAACCGCTGTGGAACCAAGCTGTTCTTTTGACAAACCACCAGCAGAAGGACGCTGCCGTCCAGGACCAGGACTGTCGTTTCTGAGCGCGCAGCTGAACTCCACGACGTTGGCGTAAACAGATTACGTACAGTCAAAGACGACAAGCATTGGCGAGCTCAGCGAGACCTAGACAGCCCCATATGAGCCCCACCGAGTCCAGGTTTGGCGTCACAGCGAAGGGACGAACACGTGGGCGCCAGAGACGATCATAAAGGGAGGGCAAACAATAAAAGCAAGCTCATTGCGCTCAGAGGACGAGGGAATGCATTGAAAGTCGCTTGTGATCAGTGGGACGACGTTGGAGTACCTGGGTGTAGACGTGTCCCAGATATTTCTCGTTCTGACTACTCGCTCCAGTCTGATCATAGCCCCACGGGGGCCCCTTCGACAGCTTCATGAGGATTCACACAGCCATCTGTCTCATGGATATAGTAGCACATAAACATGCATAAACACATTCATTACACAAGGAAGACTAACTCTAATACACCGACACACACACACACACACACACACAGGATGGGACCTTGCTCTGTCATGGTCGCAGGGCACCAGAGAGGACACAGAGAAGGGGTCCCAGGGAGGAGCTCATGGGCTCGACACAGACTCTACCATGAGATGAGAGGACGGGAAATCTGTGAACACTAGCGGGGACATGGTCCTGGGACGTGCCAAAGAGACAGGGGCACCCCAGGGAGTGCGATTAGGGTTATGGTTGTGTTCGTTTCCTGGCCTGTTTTGGTCGCCGGGGTTTGAGGATGACGTAACTACTGTAAGTGGTGTGCTGATCGGACAGGAACGGGACAAAAAAAGCCCTGAAGAGGCGAGATGACCTGTTAGGAAGATAAACACAGAGACAGAGAAAGAGCCATTTACAAACTAATACAATACTACAAAACAGCAACAACAAGTAATCTTACACTTCTCAGAATTGGTCAAATTCCCTGCTGATGTGGGCTACAAAGGAGGAATGAGGATCTCCGAGATGGCCCTACGGCACCCTCTAATGGCCACAGCTGCACATTGTAGCAGATGCAGCAGGGCAGTCCTTTCCAAGGGCTCCATTTCCAATAGAGGACAAATACCGGTCAATACCCAATGGTATGACTTGACATGGTGGGAGGAGGTGAGAGCTGAAGCCAAGTGACAGGAAAAAGTAGCGGGACAGTAGACGGTAAAACAGGTATTTAGGAGGTGGAAGACAAAGGGACAGGGGAAATAACTGGGGACCAGGGGCTAGGCAGAATTAGACAAGCAGACACAAAACAGGTCGTGGGTAATAGGAGAGGAGGAACATGAATATAAGCAACATGAGATAGGGAATAGGGGACAAGGCACAAGGGGGTCAGAAGCAGGGTGTAAGGCGTTAGTAAACGGGACATCCAGGATGGGAGCCCATGACAATGCAGCTTTCCGATTACCCGTGGGCTGATAACATTACTCCTCTTATTCAATCACTGACACCATTTCCCTGCACAAGCATCGCCTGGACCAATCTGGCGCTTGCTGACGTCAACCAGAGACGTGAAGTGCGTCCCACGAGACCTTGCAGCAAAGAGGCGTAAAAAAAAAACAGCGGAGAAGGCGTGGGGTGATGGGCTGGGGGTACAGGCGATGACAATTAAAGGCTCTGAAATCTCCTTGAAAGCTATTTTTCCCACTGTGGCAGGAGGTCATTAAGAGTCGGTCTGGTAGCAGTCCCTCAACCGATCTATTATCATGCTTCTATTAATCTATAACGGATAATCGACGGCATGTGACATGACCGTCTCACACGGAGTCCACCAGCGGGACTCCATTGAACAACAGCTCCAGCGGTCCAGGTGCTTTGTGCGCACAGACCAGGGATAATCACCATGGTAACATATTTGTTCCGGACCTCCGAAAGCTCTTCTGTTCTTGGGTTATCACTGGGGGGGTGGGGGAGGGGGTGGTTCTCGTCTTAATACAGTTTCCTTTCACCATCTCCAACCAGCTGAAATGGATGCGATTTACTGCAAGCGGTGGTCTGCAATCCCACCTATTGGATAACGTAACCCATGCCAAAATATGCTCACTGGCTTTATAGATTAAGAGAATATCCATTAATCATATGTTCAAGACTACCTAACCTACCAAATCAGAGAGAGAAAAAAAAACCCTATATGATATCATTAACTATATTATTCATCATTAACTTTAAAAATAAACTTCATATCACTACTCTCATCCCACCATCATTGTCATTTAATGGGACAAATGGTGCTGCTTTTCAGCTGCAGCAGTGCACATCTGTGTGTGTGTGTGTGTGTGTGTGTGTGTGTGTGGGGGGGAAGGGCTGTGTTAGGATCTGCAGCGGTGCACATCTGTGTTTGTGCAGGAAATACTCCCATCTGCGTCTCAGTCGATCAGCCACTCTGCAGACACACAACTAAAGGTACTAAAGGCACCCAGGAAAATGTCCAGGTCCGTACATAAATATAAAGTACGGAGTAACAGTCATTCCTAGTGAACTTTCCAAGGTGCTAGAGAAGTCAGTAAGTAAACAGAGTTTTTGTGTCCTTGTTATAACCACTTCCTTCACACAACACAGCAAGACCAGGATGCGTTCTTAAGAGAGCTATGAGATTACATGGCTGGTTGCTTCCTCTCTACTGTGACTTCAGATTCACCCGGTTTCATGTCAGCTTGTGGAAGTCCACTTGTGTGGCTTAAACTAGTCACCGTACCGCTTTATACAGCAGCAGGTTGATTCAGGTGGAAGCAACCTGCTGGTCAGGGGTTCTGGCACGCTCAGCCGCTGTGGTGCAACGTGAGCAGATAAATAAATAAAAAGACAGCGGCAGGGTGGGCGAGTTACCAACCTGGCCGCATCTAGGAAGGGCTTGTACGCTACCACGGTCCACTCCTCCTTGTTGGCGGCGTAGCGGGGCTCCCGGGGGGCCTCAGCATCGGTGTCCAGGTCAACTAGGTAGTGGCATTGCTTGATGTCCACCTGGTCACCGACAGAAGGGGCAAAACAGGGGCCACACACACACGGAATCACAAGGAGACAGGAGAGCAACCAACACATCCCAAACTGCTCCAGTGCAGGCCTGCTGCCACAGCTATGTAATTACATCATACGAATGGTTTGAAAATTGCTCAGGACGATTGATGTTTTAATATAACAAAAATGTTCCCCCCCACCCCCGAAACACTGACCCGTTTTTCAACGTTAATGAATACAGAAACGTCTCATCTTATAAATCACATCTTTGATCACGTGATTTCGGGCACAACGGGAGATTGTCTTAATGATTAATAAATACCACTAACGGGTTTGTGGCTGTTATTAACGTTTAATCTGTCAGAAAGGTTATTAAGGAAATCAAGGACTGAGCAAAATCACAAGGGAGCCCTATCCACAATTCAGCCAATTTCTGCCACTCTCGCCTTTCTTTAAAATCTATCAATGCCTTTCCTTTAAAACACCAGGGGTTTGATCCCAAAAATGTTTTAGCCAGCCAAAGATAGTAGAACATGGATGACAATGTATTGTATTTTTAAACATATTTAAACAAAAGATGTGCTGATGGGAGTCTTCAACCTAACGAGAGCAGAACATTTTTAAACATTTTAACCCAGTACTACACCACAGGCACGCACATAGTGAACATTGAGGGGGTACAATTGGGAGGGGCGGAACTAGGCTCAGAGGGTCACCCACCTCGAGGGCCAAAATATAGAAACCTAATTTTTTTAATGCGGGGGCCCTCAGGACGGGCTAGCGCGCTAACTAGTGCGCAGATGTGGGAGATGTGGCAGAGGGGCGCTGCCCAGGGGGGCTCACTCACGTATCTGGATGGCTCCTCTAGGTTCTGGTCGTTCATGTGCGTGGGGAGGGTCTGCGTGGCCTTTGGACCCTCAGCGAAGGGTTTGGGCAGCTGGCCTCGGAACTCGGACTGGATGAACTGCAGTTGCCAACTGAGGGGCAGTTAAGAGGGAATTTACCAACTCATTACAATCAGAGGACCTTCTGTACCAAGAAATGCTTTATATTATTCATAATATATGAAGTCTCTTTGGATGAAAGTGCCTGCTAAACAAATCCAAAACAACAACAATAACAATAATAGCAAAACAGGCTCTCAAACGATGGCAGGGCCGTTGGACTGACTTGTTCGGCAGCAGAAAGCTGCTGGGAAAACGATGCCACTCCTTGCCCACACAGACGGTGACCGTCCTCCCTTCCGGAACCGTGTGAATTGTAGGGTCTTTGGCGATGCGGTGGAACTCCGGATACAGGTCCAGGGGGGCGTGGTACCCTGCCAGAAAACACCAGACGTAGGAACCACATAGGTGTGTGGCTGTGCCCGTACATGAGAGAGTACGCCTGTGTGTGCACGCATGTATATGACAGTGGGGGTGTGAAAGGGTCTGTGTGGGTGTGCCTGCACATTTCTGTGCGCGTTTGTACGGGAACAAGCGCTCACCTCGGAACAAGGCAATGGAGCGGGACAGCGAGAGTACGCCAAACAGGAGCACAGAACCCAGTGCCAGCCAGTTGGAGGAGATGGTGTAGTGCTCCAAGCGATAACGTTGGAACAGAAAGTGGTAGCACTTCTGCAAGAGATGGTGGCACACAGGTGCACATGAGGCGAGAATTCACTGGCGTTCTCCCTGAAAAGGGTTGGTGGGGTCTTACCTGCAGCGAGGATAGGGCCACAGCCCCGCACAGACAGATGAGGGGGTAGATGGGGAAAAGGAAGCGTTCCTCCTTGTGGGGCCTTGTGAAGAACACCAGGATCCACAGGTACATGGGTGATAGGGTGAGCCAGTAGGGCCGGCCCAGGTTCTGCACTGCAGACGCATTTAGAGACAAAGAGACCGGAATTCACTACCTACGCCTGCACATCTAGGGAGAAACAGACACTTCAGCTACACAGCTTCTGCAGACATCACGCTGTTCGCAAGTCTAAGATTTCCAGCACGAAACGCAGGCACGCACGCACACCACAATGTTAGGCATGGGGGTGGTTGTCGCAGGCAAGGGGATTTGACTGGGTAAGACTGCTCAACAAAACAGTAATACTAGTATGATGTTACAAAACTGGGCCAACCGAGTATGTCGGCACCGAAGATAGGAGTTATGAGTGACAGCACCCGAAAAGCCTATAGCTTGGGACAACTCTTGGATCGGCAACACGAGACCCCCAGGAAATGTAGGGGGGGGTTTAACTTGATTTGATGCCGCTGCTTGGAAACTCAGAGTTTATTAATAACCTTCAAAATCGTCACACGGACACGTGCCAGCTCAGGAAGTGCAGGCCGCAGGCGCAGAGATGTAATGTTCTCTTCCTGAAGCATAGCTGAACGTTTGTTTACCGCAGGAAATGACAGCATGACGGCTAGGATAACAGGCTGCCAACACAGTCATGTTTGCACACACAACGTGGCATCCCGGTGATTCAGACACACACACACTAACGTGCGCCGAAGCAAATCCAACGCACATACAGAAAATCACACACGATAAAACATAATTACACAATAATGCACATATGAACGTAAACAAACGTTTATACGTTTTCTAACATCTGTATGCAAGTGTTTCAATAGTTTGTTCTAGAGTCATTTGAGGTGTATGTGAGAGTGAAAGTTTCTTATAAAAATGTGTTCTACATGTACACATCAAATGTGACGAAACGTGGTGGGCTCGAAGCAAAGAAAATACAAACCACCTGACAGCAGTAAGTTGAGAATTCGTGTAATACATGTATACGATAAACCTTCAGACGGATCAATGTCTCGCGTAACTAGCCAACACGTAAACATGCATGCAAAAATACGTTCATGAGGTGCCTCCCCCGTGGCTCAGTGGGTAAAGGTACACGCGAGAGGCTGAACGTTCCTTGCGGGCTGTGTAGCCTACAGAGTGTAAAAGAGATGGGTGGCTCTAAAGTGGCTCTAGGATTTAAGGAGCTCTTCACCATGCACGTATGTTGGGGCAAGATGCACGGCACAAGTAAAGATGCACAAGTGCAATTTGCGATTCCAGAAAAACCGTGAAAATTTAAAAATATTGTTTTTATATACATATATTTGAGAATTTAGCTACATAGAAAAATTGTCCTAGAAATTTTATCGATGTAACGTGAAACGATCATCACTGAAAACATTGCAAAACGATTTTGCTTACAAATCTCACAAGACCTATGAATTAGCAACCGATTTAGGATATTTTTTCCCGTCTGTAAAAATGCAGGAGTCAGCCTAAATGCAGAAGATGGTGAAATAGCAGAAATGGGGGCAACAGCAGGTGAGTCCAGCTATGTGCCCAAGATCTGAAGTGCCATTTTTCGACAGTCGAGGGAAATCTACAATGCCATTTGCTACGTTTAAGCCTCTGCGATTGAGCTCCATAGTCTCTGGGGAATGGTTAACGCCGTCGCTCACCGTTGAACCTCTGCAGAAGGGCCTCCATCAGTGCAGTCAGGGGAAGGGAGAGCAGGGCCAGCACGAAGACAACGTTAAAGTTGAGGAAACCGTTTACAAAGTAGTACTGCCAGGGTTCTGTGCCTATATAGGCAAAGACAAGTGATGTAAGTTCCAAGGGTACCTCGCCGTAACACGTCCAGACTCAAGCAATATGCAACAACTGTCAAACACTACCCCCATGTGGCACTCACTAGAACTAAAGACAAATACAACACAGTTCCTCTGATCACTTATTTTGCAGCTAGAAGCTAATTCAGTAAGGGGCATGATAGCAGTATAAAATCTACAAGGGAGTACCATATAGATCGGGACCGTGGGGAGTGAAGACGTTGTACACGATGATATTCAGAGGCGCGATAACAAGCTTGCCATAGTAGTAACTGTCCACTGCCACAGTGGGGACCTAGAGAACCACAGGAGCAAAAAGAGAAGGAAGACATTTTAAAAAGAAGAAAGGGAACCAGTGGACATGGTTGTTACTGCACCAAGTGCAAGAACTCACCAGAATGAGCAGCAGGGCCACTAGTGTCCAAGTGAGGAAACTTTTCCACCTACGCTTTAGCAGCAGCAAGTCAAAGGCAATAGGCAACCTTCAGACAAAAATTATAGCTTTAATAGCAAGACAAAAACACATGTGAAATTATAAGTTTTTACTCTACTTAACTGCCTCTCAAACATACAACGTCTGTAGTCTGAAAGTGATCTCAACTGCAGAGTTGCTACACATTCTACATCCACATTCTGCTACACATTCTCACCCCAGCAAAGCGCTGAAAGGCCAGCCCACGATGGCCCCTGCTGCCACCCCCAGCACCGCCATACTGGGCCTGTCCTGGAACCACCCTGTCATGGCCACCAAAATGCAGTACATGCAGAAGGCGCTTGGTAGGAAGGCTGCAGACGGCACAAGACAACAATATTTACATCTGATATTGACAGGGATGAATGTTTAAAAGAAAATGTTTTAATGCAGATATTTATTTCTCTGGAATACAATTTTAAATCCCAAAAGAGCAGGGAGGAATAGAGAAAGCGGAATGTCACAAGTAATCGGCTGCCTCTCCTGAACCCACCTGCCGAAGAGCAGAACATCCCCGCACTCAGGACCAGGAAGGCCAGCATGAGACGTCCTACGTGAAGGCCGAACTTCATACACACCGCCCTACACAGAGACATCAACAGGCGTGGGCCAATCAGATTTTCCAGACTGTGAAGAAATGTCTGAATGGTAGAGAGCTACAGTGAGCTATGGCCCCTTTTGTCCCCACTTTTTTGTCCCCAGAGCTGGGAGCCTGGACTTTAATTGATCTGCCAGATTGGCATGTGATTGAAGCTCTATACCACCACCCGGTGCTCACTTGTAGAAGTACAGCTCACACACGCAGCAGGTGAACGCCAGCACGCAGCGCAGAAAGTAGAAAACAAGGACCTGCCGGGATATAAGGAGAGAGAGTTGTTCCCAGCAGCTATGGCAGACACCAGAAAAAGCCTCTCTGGGGGAGGGGAGATGGTCGTTTCCTCTTCCCAGATGGGCTCATCTTCACCTTGTTGGTCTGCAGTATCTTGGCATGAAAGCAGGCGGGCAGAGTGTGCAGCCACAGATAGGCATAGGAGCGGATGGCATATGCTGGAGAGTACTCCCACGTCTGCATCCCTCGGCCGTACAGGAGATAGTGGGTCTGGTAGGAGGAAAAGTTTGGTCATTTCCGAGGGCCTCAATATTAAGTGACACAGGGTCTATGTTTGTGAAAGTTCTTGGTTTCGTTTACAGCTAGGTACTGAGCAACTACCCACGAACGAGATTCATCATCATAAATAGGTCACTCTGTGAATGCACATAGGTCATACACAGTGAATAGCTTTCAATGACAGGCATTGAAAACAGTTTGGTATTTGGGTTTGGATAATATTAACCCAGTGGTACTGTCTAATGAAATACTTAATGCAAAATTTGCAGCTTTCGAAAAAGGTCTTGCCAAAGGGGGAGTCTTATAAACGGACATTCATGGCTTGAATTTGTGTATAAGGGTTTGTTACTTGTGACTATCACAGCATTAGGGACAGTGTGTAGACACACATGGGAATTTTTATAGATATTATATATATTATATGAATAAATGTTTATGTGTGGATGAATAAAATGAAGGAAGGGGTGTATTGTTCTGTCTGTGTTTTGTCCATGCGTGTAAATCTGTTTGTTTTACTTCAGCAACACAACGTTGCCTAATGCCATGCCAAGAAAGCATATATTAATTTAAATTTAAATGTATGCGTTTGCATGTGATGTCGGGAAAACAATCCAAGAAGAGGCCAGCAACGCCAGTACTCACAGGCTCCCAGTAATTGAAGGTCTCATCACAGTCAGAAATGTTGCTTAGCAGGGCTGCACAGAAGCGGGCTGACACCAGGCACTTGAAGGCAGTCGAACCTTCAGGGGCCCAAACCTGGCCAGCTTTGCTGGATGGCCTAGAGTGGGAGAGGGGCTGAGTGAAAGGGACAAACTGCTTATCTAGGTACAAACTAACCAGCCAGGGGTGGGGGAAGCAAAAAGGAGCAAGGCCTCTGTAAAAGACAACTTTAACTCAACTCACGATTTTTCTGGGTTTAAACAAGTAACTTGCTATGGAAATGTCAATGACCAATGTTTCTACGCATTCATTAAAATTAATGAAAATAAGACTGGCTTAAAATAAGCCTGCGCGTTGAGAGATTAGCGGGTTGGTTGCGACATTTCAGACTAGTACACTTCCTCAGTTATGTAAACCAAGTACAAATATTTACTCGGTGTGTAAAGCGTTCCACACGGTACTACGACTTTTGCTAATTTTAGCACTATCGAATCAAAGCCTTAGTTGTACCAAACAGGCTTATACAGAGACTGGTGTCTTTTATCAAACCTATATAGCATGTGTTCTTATATAGTTTTAAAATTCACAGTTTAAAAACTTTTTAAAAACAACATACTAGTCCGTATCTATAATATCAACGCGGTTACCGAAGTAAGTGCTGGTAAGGTGAGTGAATGAATGAGCCAATGAGTGTTGGCAGACAGTGTTTATGTTTAAGGGTGAGCGAAACACACATAACGAGCGGTCGTAGGTTTAAAAAGGTTGTATACTGTATATGAATACTCAAAGATACATTAAAATAATGTATTTCATCGACTGGTTAACAATCCATTGACAGTCAACTAGTTGGTTGCACATATGACTTCAGTGATTCTTAGCTCGGTGGCTATTACGTCAACCTGTCATTGAATGCAGCAGATGGCAGATAAGTGCACTCACTCGTTTCGTATTTCTGAAGTGTTGGCGTCTTCGATCCGCTTTTCATCTTTTGTTACTCGGGGATCACTGGCAACGTTGGGATTCACGCTGTTTGTGTCATGTTTGCTCCCTCGTCTATTTCGTTGCCGGAGTCCCCTCGTCGCCATCTCTACTACTGGCATCCGTATTCTCGTTAGCGAGAATCAGCCTTATTTTACGGTGACGTGGCCATATTTACTAGTGGCAAATAGCAGTCTCTTGTATTGATTGAAACGTTCGTAATTATTTAAATTTTGTGGACCCAAACTTACAAGGAAATACTGAATGTAGCAAACCAAGTGTGCAAGGTTTAAGGCGTAAACAATTTTTAAAACAATTTGCCGATAAGTATTTGCAAACAACGGAACGTTAAACGGTTATATAGATTAATTTACTAAACACAAGAAGTTACCGATGAAGCAGGTCTTGTATCTAGAATCGTCCCCTCCGACCCGTAGTTCGTACTTATCAGTAGACATCAGCCGAGTGCACTGGTGTTTAGAAATCGGCTTGCTTATTGATTTGAACGGCATGAGTCTCTCAACTGACTTTTAAAATGTTTTTATTTTAAAGAAAACTTATTTCCAGTGCAAGGTGAAACGTCTGGTCATCAGATCAATTCCCAGTTTGAATAGATCTGCGAACGAGCATACGCTGTATTTTATATAGTCAACCTGAATATATGATGTATTCATTAAGAGGCCACACATAATTGATACTGATAGAATGCCCCATTTTCTTTGACAGCATATTTAAACCTTTCAGTACATTCAATTACATTTGGTGTAATTTACACATTATATGACCTTTTATCCTTAGTAAATACAACACATATAAACAAACTGTAATCATTTTGCAAATTTAACCACTAAAATGATCTTACATTTTCCAAAACAGACCTAAACACATGGGCAGCCATCTCTGAGTGTATGGATATGCTTTAAATAACTGATATTTATTAAAAAAATAAAATGCTGAAATAGCATTGTGTCCAAACATAGCAAGAGAAAGTTAAAATTACAAATGGAAAATGCCAAAAAATTAATAGCACCTGATAATGAGTACAGTACTAAATGTTTTTTGCCGTTTTTTAAAATCATACGTCTTCCTGGCTTTTTATTTACGGTCAAACTCATAAAAATTGTTTTCTAAATGTCCTAAATCCTAATCCAGAATAAATATACCAAAAAAATGTTTCCAATCCAGTCAGTATCCAAGAAGTGATTTTCCACTTTTGTTAATGATTCCAATTCCTGAGTGATAACATTAAAACTAGAAGAATTATTTGTGGAGCTGTATAAATAGGTCGTTGTGGCATCATAATTGGTTTTCTAATAATCGTGCCCTCTATCTGAGTGTGACCTGAAGGTGCAAAGGCAGCAGCCTTCGCAGCATCAGCTGCATGCCCAGGGCTTGGCTCTGCGAGAGTGCACGGTCCGGGGACTGGTACGTCAGGCGGTAGCAGAGACTGGCGTGCCCCGTGTGGGGATGTTGGAAGCGGTCCATAAGGGCCACCTCCCTCACGGCACCTCCCGAGACCTGCCGCACTAATGAGTGAAAGGTCAGCTCGTCAAAGCAGTCATTCTCCACCCAGAAGCTGATGTCATGTGTGTAGGCAGGAGGGTACAGCGAGAATTCGTGGAAGGGCCCTGGAGACTTGGGCAAGAAATGGGCCAAGAAGCGGGGGTCAACACTCCACAGCAGACGCCAGTCTTTGATTGAGAAGAGCTGTGCGGCCAGCAGATCCAGGTTTAGTGCGGTTATACAGAGCAGCTGACCCTGGGGTCCGTCCATGGAGGCAGGGAGAGATTCCAACAGTCCAACTTTGGAGTGCTTTAAAGTAACCCACACCCGCTGTGAGTTGCTCGTCTGCTCATCTTCAAAGGAAAAGTCGTGTGGGGCCAGAAGTGTCTCCAGGCAGCCCCTGAGTCGCAGGATGGGTTGAGACTCCATAGGGAGCACCCCCATGAGAAGTAGCTGGTGAAAAGCAGGGGAACCACTCCTGGAGACTGGGACCCTGCGAAAGACCAGGCCACTCAGGGCGTGCAGGTCCCCAGGGAATACATCTGGGTGCTGGATGATCTCCTGGATGTGCACCAGTAGAGAGGGCCGAAGCCCATAACCCCTGGAGGGGCCATCTTTATTGCAGTTGTCCTCCTTGCCCAGCTTGCGGCTGTCAGTGGGCCTGATCCAGTAGACGTCAGGAGAGGACACATCTCGGTCGCAGGCCTGCAGCCTCTTTGGAGAGTACTGGAACAGTTCTGGGAAGTTTGTGTCCACCATGTGCACGGGCCACATTGACTGCAGTACCCTTAGCAGCTGCTCCTGCACAATCTTCACTGGGTGATGCGATTGAGCACCTAGGAAATTCCTAAGAAGGACCGACATTACATGATGAAAGCAAAGGTACTTTCCATCATACAATATTCCTCACTCTGTTACCTTAGCAAATTTACTGATTATTGCCTCATATAAAAAGAGCAGTCTGCAAGAGTGATCCTTGTGACTATGTAAAGTGGCTATTCTCAGGACTCAGTACTTACAGTGTTATCGATTTCAATAGAAAAGTAATATGAATCTATCCTTGAGCTAAATATTTCCAAGCATGTAGCATTTACTAGCTTCCCGTACAATAATACCAGCAAACAAAAACATTCCCTGCCAAAACTCTGTACTGCAGTTGGGATAAGTGTATAAATGTGCACCTGTTCACATATTCACTCAGCTCCTCGGGAAGTTTGTAGACAACAGTCTCCCCTCCCAGTGTGGCCTCCATGTTAACACTTTGCAGCACAGTGTAGGGGATGCTACGTGTTAAAATGTGGTTCAGGGCCCCTTCCACATGGAATCCTTTGTCCTGGCTCCTAGGAAACAAGACCAAAGGAAAAACAACCACAATCACCAGTTGTTCTGGATAAACTTGAAAGTTACATCAATTGAGAAGTTAACAATTTATTGAGAAATCCCTCAGCTTAATGTGAAGCAATAACTTAGTTCTTCAGGTGCTGGGGTAAGAAAAGCTCCATGCAACAGCATAAGATATCTAGGGTCTGTTGATGGTAACTAGGAAAGAATGTGCTAAATAGAATGGGAGGTAGAAAAGGTGTCTGGGTAGTTTTACCTGTAGCCTGTGCACCTGTAGCCCTGATATTTGTCAGGTTCAAACTGACAGATTTCTTTAAGAATTAGTCCTGCCTCGGCTGCCCTAGCAACAGCCTGCCAGCTGTTGTGCCACTCTCTCATTGGCTTATCAACAGGAGTGCCCCCCTGCCCATTACAGAGTGCAACATGAACTTCGCCACTGTCCTTCAGCACCTGAACACAGCTAAACATAAGAAAATTATGAAAATAATTAATCAATCATTCAGCCATATCCTCCAATCAATTAATAAATCTTGATTTTGTCACACCACTTTTAGACATATTTCCAGTACAAATCTGAAAATTTCTAAATGACAAATAATCATGCATATCAAATATACAAGTACACTTGTCAGTGTAAAGGCAATAACAAACAGAAACGTTTCCTCACTTGTCCCCTGCTTCGTAGCTTGAATTTAGATCATATTTAGAAGCATATTTTAAAACTGCCTATTGCACTTTTATCCTATTTTTAGTTTGGGAATAAAACACGTTTTTTTGCCAGTTCTGCCTAGTGCCTGCTACTTTGCGATAGTAAATGACTGTCTGGACTGTTTCACTCCGAGCTGGTCCAATGAAGCAGTGCGTACCTGAGGAAGAACTTGGTCAACAGGCTGCGGTTCTTCTTCACTCCGCTCTTGCGGCCACAGTGAGGAAAATTAAAGATGACGCAATCAAAAAGGCGATGTTTGAGGGCAGTGCACTCCACCAAGCGTGTGCAATCAACCTGAAAGTGCACATCTCCTCCTATGGAAAGCATGTTCCAATCGGTCAATTTCAACATTAACTTTCTTTCCATACGCTAAGAAACATCACCTATGTTATTTAACCTTATGTAATTTAAGGCCATTTTGATTAGAAGGCTACCAGACACCGCAGATTTCTCCATTGTATTAAAACACCTGCAAGAGTAAAGACACATTTCCAGTATTTCTGACTCAGTTTACTGTTCAAGTTTGTGAATAGGATATGTGTAAGTTTACAATACTGTCGTAGTTAACACTCAATATTAATGCTCTAATCTTTCTACAAAAATTTAAATCTAATCAAAATTTCCGGTAGGCCGTTACGTTTCATTATATAATATTAAAAACATCATCACTACCCCCAACTTAAGTGGACTGCCGATTCAAGTTTTCATGTAGAGCGGAATTTAACCCATGTTGGCGCGTCTTACCGAAGTCTCGAAGTCGCTGTATGTTAACCTCCACACCATCCTGTTGTCGCACTTCGTCTTCGGCCTGAAAACAGGTAGCAGTGACCTTGGCACTGCCTGCGGCTGCCTGGCACAGAGCAGCCGAAAAGGAGAAGTTGCCTTCCCCAACAAGTAGCACCTCACTAGGAGTGGTCATCGTGGCATTACCATTATAATACAGACATTTTTTATTCTTGAGCCGTCGTCTATTATATACTATACACATCAAGGAAACATGTTTTAGGCTACTGCTTAGGGGTGCGTAACGCGTAATTAACGAACATTAAACATTCATATGTAGTTATGTAGCACCCAGCATGCTGGTTAGAATGCTCCTTGATAAATTAAATGTGAATAGCCATACAAGGTATATACGTATATACATACAAACATATAACTAGGGCGCATTTCACTCTCAGTTAACTCCACGATTTCTTACGCAATTGTTCACCCAGATTAATTACATAGCTAGCTACCATAGTTAAAAAAAATGGAGTTCGGGTCATAAAAACCCTGAAGGAAACAAGATCGGGAACTATACTACGGTAGAATATATAATCCAATTATATATGTTGCTTTTATATGGTTATGGAAAATATAGGATTTGGATGAATCATTGAACGACACAAGGATGAGGTTGTTTAAAGAAGAAAAAACGTTGGATGTGGAACTCGATCGGATGACTATACAGCAACACAGATCCAGGGTATAATTTAGACCGACAACTGGAATTGCATGAATGGCCGCAAGGTGGGTGTAAACGCTGCATTGTTTGTTTGATTGATTAAAGAACACAATTTGTTTTGACTTTATCAGACAACAAAATTGCGTAATTCGTAATCCTTGTCTTAAATGTGTATAATTCGAAATAAACAATTACTCTCGAATGATTGTTTAGCCTCCAATTCATATTTATCACCCCATTAAGAAGCTGTGACGTGTAAAATAGGTAACATCCCATCTGTTACTTGTGATGCAGGTAGATCGGTATTCCAAGTTATCCTCTATTTGTTGATAAATAAGAAGTTGAAAAAACGCAAAGGCAGTATAGCCGCTTATGTAGAAAGGGCCTCCTAAAGTCTATTCAAAATAAGCCAATCAATAAATAAAAGTGCAGATTGATAGACCTTGAACGGTGCACAGAGGTCTTTCATTATGGCCAAAAATAATTCTATTATTTTTACTTTCTAGTCCTGTACTGAGAACGAAATTAAATCCAAACCAGAGAACATGCTTACAAACGCATTATTTTTGATTTTTTAAACCTGAACGCGAAGCAGGTCCATATAACCATAGCGCGGAATGAGCGTCATGCTACCGATGCAACGCAAAAGTTGGTTGGAACGCTCTAGTTGATGTGGTTGGGGAAATACAGCCTTTTTACTTGAGGCAGGTATCTTTGCATGTATATGATATTTTTGGTTACATGTTATTGTCACGAATTATTATTAAGGTTCAAATAGACAACACACCGTGAAACAATTGTTTTTCGCAAATAGTTCAAGCTAACTTGACAGTGGTCTACGCTTTTCCCCAGTCTCCGTTTACGTTAACATTTCAGTCCAAGTTATCTAATTACACGTAAAGAGAAACCGAAAGTTATGATAGTACAAAGCGGCTGTTGCGGACATATTTCTCAGAGGTAAGACTGGTAAACTCTCGGTAATTCCATCAAACAATGACTATGGTTATTTTATCGTTATGGGTTATAGGATTGTGTTTTTTAATCTACTGAGAATCAAACATTAAAAACGGCACGGATAAAAAAACACTTGATATAGTTGCGTGATAAAGAAAACACTGGATCTAGTTGCGTGATTATTTTAGAATGTGGACACTGAATTTGGTTAAATCGTGGTATTTTAAAAGATTTTAAAAAAAGATTTAAAAAAAAGGATTTTTATTTGATGGCCTTTGTCTGCGTAAAGAACACTATGCCTCGTTTAGATCATTTGCTTGACTTCCTTCATCAAACTGAAACAAACCAGCATCTTGCGTTTTATTAACAGACTTTATAAGCAAAGTAGAAAGGTATGTTGAGTAATTTATTGCCTTATTTTTCATTTGTAGTGCATTGAGATCCAACAACCACTTATAATAACTATAAAAGCACAAAGAAAGGACATCAGAGATGTCTGTTGACTATTACGGTTGGGCTGTGGTGTATGATGACGATCATCACTTGTTTGCGGAGCAGAAGCCCACACTGGGACGTTTTTACACTATGTACCATGGTACCAGTGTGATTGATGCCCCGAACATAATTCAGCAGGGGTTCCGTCAGTCACCCGATGGGATGCTTGGCCCTGGGGTTTACGTGAGCCGTAACCAGAAGAAGGCGGCACGCTACCCACTCAAAGCTGCATCAACTGACCGAGTGGTGCTGAAGCTACGGGTTAACACGGGGAGGGTCAAGCGCATCGACACAGACAACCACCCCATGCAGAAGAGCTGGCACAGCCAAGGCTACGACACCGCTTGGGTGCCCCCCAACTGTGGCATGAAGGCCGTGCCCAGCGGCCTTGAGGAGGACTGTGTGTGGGACCCCAGCCGCGTGGAAGTGGTAGACATTGCCATGGCCCCTAATGCCACCATCCAGGCTCAGCTCCAAGGGTTGATAGCCCAGCAGCAGAACCACACAAGTAGTGTGTCGACGAGCCCGGGCACCAATGCAACATGCCGCTTGTGCAAGAAGATGATGAGCTCAACCCACAGCTTGCAGCAGTGCTGGGGGTGTGGAGAAACAATCTGTACCCTCATGGCTAAACACTTTTGCCAGCGAAGCAGCTGAGGCCCTGGGGTCATGGTCAGAAAAGCTTCCTTAATGTGCCACTCTGACATGGCCTGCCTCCCTTTTAAGTTGCGTACTGCCGCCAAAAAAAAGTAAACCCTGCAGTGACACGGGGCAGCATTCATGGTTTTCTAAAATTGTTATTCAGGGACTTCTTTCTTATGGGAAAAAAAAAATGTGTTGATATATTATTTTTACTTGGAGTAGCGAATACAATGTTGTAATGGTGGATGATGTATATTTTCTCAATGAAAAGAACTTGGCTATAAATTATTTTTCAGGAATAAATCTGTCTCCTTTGAATATCTTAAAACATCTCTTCTGAACTTAACCAAGGCAGATGAGGGGAAATTAAAAATAGTATACAAGGTAACATACTGTGACTGATACGCAGATGAGTGTACAAGGTCAGCATGTGAGCAATTTTCCCTCCAGCTCTATTTGACCACCCTGCTAGCTTTGCTAGAAAGTTGGTGATTGAATCGTCCAGAAAATATATTATTACAAATGTAATATATTTGTAGAAGGACCAGCGTTTGGGATGGGACGATAAGGCAGTTTCCCTGGTCCAGGGGCCCCTGAATAAATTTTAAAAAATAAAAGAAAACTAATTTATTGATTCTGAAGTAAGATAAAGGGGGGGAAAAAGACTGGTGGCTAAGGGAAAAGTAAAACATTCAGAAACTTATGCTAAACCGCCATCTTTCTGACGAGTCATTGTCACTAACTCATCTGACGAGCAATGGCGTACAACACATTAATTGGAATATGAGTTTTTTTTTTCTTCGAAATATCCAAACACCAACACTGAACATATGTGTATGCCAAGTAATTTTAAAAGTAATTTTATTTTTACCCAAATTTTAGTTTTAAGCAGCAAGTGCTTTTGAGAGCATTACTGACACTGCAAAACAAATCCCCTCCACCATTAATAATAATACTGGTAATCAAACCGGATCCCCTAATTCAGGGTCACAAATGTTTTCATAAAACAAGTATTTTAGTTTCTTACATTACATCTTTAGTTTCAACATTATATAACATTTTATGGTCTCACAGGTAGTAAACTTTGCAACTTTATTTTTAATAGGATGGCGGTGAGTTCACAGACTACAGCTTAGATAGTACAGTAACTTCTGTATTACAACATAAACCTTCTCCTCCACATCATAACAGCGTTACATCATACGTAGTAAATAGTAAAACGGAATGCTGATGCAGATTTATTGTGGGGACTTTTTATGTTAAGTTTCAATGTCCGCAATTTTTCTAGACTGCAGGATCAACAGAACTTTTTTTCAGCATACTTTAAGGGCCTCTTTCTGTAGCATGTGATTCTAGTTATACTGATTGACATTTACAACCCTAGCTCACCTTTCATTATGAATGTAGTATAAATATTACAATTATCCAATTCTCCAAGCAAATTACTTATTCTTCATAAATACTCATTTTGCATTTGTTCTGTCCAATTTGGTAAATCAACTGGAATAAAAGTATGGTAAAAGTAAGTCTGTGTGTCAGGTGAATAGGGAAACAGGGACTTCAGAAAAATTAACAGGAAGGCATGTGTTCCAGAATATAGGATCCTTGTTTGAAGTCATCTTTTGGTGCTGTAAAGTTAAGTTCCCTGGAGCCTCAGCTACTCTGCTGCTCCTTGTGTTGTATCAGCCCTTTGGCGATGAGGTCAGGGATCTCAACGGCCAACCAGGGTCCAAGCTGTGAGCAAAATGAAAATGCATTCACCCTTAATGTCAACAGGCTCTTGTAACCAATAACGCTATGCAAAGTGGCATATGTAACTGGTACGCAGTTACAATTACATAGACATAGCCATTGATTAAGTTGAACTCTACATACCCCCAGGGCCATCAGGTGAGCTAGTCCAAACTTAGGTACATTTCGGGCCCACAAGGGCTTGAAGTGGTCTGTCAAACAAATCTTCCCTCCCCTTTCATGATGGAGAGAGGTGACATTAGTGTTATCCATATCGCCTTTTAGTTGGTAATTACACAAGACCTTGCTGGTTACCTGACATACAAACATATAGAAATGTGTACCAACAATATAGGAACTGAAACAAAAACAAAATGAATCGTGCTAAACCACCAAACAATTCTGCTAAGATATCAGCGATGTATGAAAGTGTAGGCAGGATGCAGACCTGTACATTTTGGCTGTCTTCCCATCCAGTTCTGGAATGGCAACTTCAGGCGCTGTGGCGGGATATGTGACTGGTATCTGAACAAAGGATACAGGAGAAACCAGAACCTGAACCTGTCCTGTTTGGATCGGCAAATTTTTTATTTAATTCATCATTAGACTGTTTGTCATATTTTGCTTTACAAGCAGGTCCTATACTCACATCAAACTCCATGTCGAATTCATACTTTAGAAGATCGTGAATGTACCAGCATTTTCCAAACCACCTTGAGATATCCCAACCACAATGCAAAACAGTGTTTACAGGTTATTAACTCAGGTTGAATCTCTCCTACGTGGCTATATATTATACTATACATTAAATTGTTTTATTTTAAAGAATTAAAACAACATAATCAATGCTTCGTACTTAAAAGAAACTCAGTCGGACACTATCAACCACTAACCTCGTGCCCTCTTTATTGGATTCCAGACGGAACCAGTCGTTGTCGGCTTTCTTGTTATTTTCTACATACTGGACGAAAACACAGAGACTGCAGTATAAGAAGGTATGTTCACGAACCCGCTATCAAATCAGGTAAAGCATGATCATTTATGAGATGGAAATTGGTAGACCATATTTGTTCAACGAATGGATGGACGTTGAATTAATCAACATGGCAGCTCTCTACTGCTGGTTGTGTCAACATATGGACAGTTCTGGTATGGATTCACAGGTAGCTTGCCTGTTAAAATGCATCAATGCTAGAAACCATTATCAAGAGATATTACCATCTTCTACAGCATTATTAATAATATTACTATTATTATGCTTTCTAACTAGTCAGTTATCCAAAAAACATACAGAAACATAATATTTAAATGTCGCCTGCTCACAGTAGAGGTGTAGTACCACATGGCTCTTACCTTAATCAGAGCTAGATACTCTTCTCGAAGTCTCTGAACCCACAGCTCCTTGTCTCTGGGTCCGGAATTTGTTTTCAACAGTGGTATTTCAGAAACGACTTTCCGAGTCGCCTCATCTGCCATCTCAACAAGAGCTATAGTGTTCCGGAAGAACGTCAGAGAACCTACTACCTAGCTCAAGAAAATGAACTTTCCGCTTTTAAAAGTTCAAGGCTAACCAAACGATTGATTGGGTCTAAAGTGTAAATGTGTGGGGATAAAATGTTATTGCAAAGACGACAAAATATTAAATTAAGTTTACATAGTTTACAATTACAAGGCGAAGGAATTACGGAACATATAATATAAATGTGGACGTTTCCAGAAGGAAGTATTTCTTCGTCGATGTCCGACGGAATTTTTTTGAGTTGCACAAATGCGTGTCTATTTCCGTACCATTATTGTGTAAGCATCTAATTCATTTTATTTTATTTTGCGTTTGCGCTTCACAAATGTTTTCCGATTCTTTCTTAAACATTGATTTTGCATCTGTGTTTAATCGCCTAAACTGTTGCAAAAATAATTCAACGTGAGTAGTTTGTCATTTTGTTATCATTCATTTTGACATTTTCTGGATATATGCACCTGCCATTACTTATTTTATGCTTCAAAAGCAAATTCTTTATTAGCAAGAGAAAATTGAACAAATGGGCGCTATAGATAGCAGCAGCAGTAATAGTATATAATAATAATAAGATGATAATAATAACTTTAATAAAAATAATACCATAAACTACCACACGCCGGCATCCTAGAAAAAAGTTCGGCTTCATAATGATATTTTAATAGCAACAATTATAAACGAATAATTTCCGATATAGCATCTAAAGCAGTTGAAAAAGAAAAATCAGTTTCATTTTTTTTCTGTACAGTGTAAACGTTCCTGGAGTGACACCATATCATGTTAGGATTTGTCGCAACGTATTTCTGTGTTTCAGGATCAGATTGCCTTGGCTGAAAGTCTGAGGGTCCCTTCCATCACCCGCTAGTTCTCATGGGCAGTGTCCTTGCCTTGTCTTCTCGCCCAGGGCGTCAGAACTCCCCCTTCCCGCTCGACAGGCCCCTCTCACGATGGGACAGAAGAAACGGGCGACTTCAGAATCCAGGCAGCTTTGACGGATTGCACAGGAACTGCAAAGGTTAACTAATCTCTATAATTTTTTTAATAAATATTTTTTCACAAAATTAATGTTTGTGATTCTTTAAAAAAATGTGGAAAGTTATGTTTCTGTTAATTGTTTTTGCAATGAAGACCACTATGATGCTAACTGGTTTTATGGTAATATATAATGCAGTCAGGGAGGGCTTGCTTACTGACAAAAGAAAGACCACCATTAGTATTTGTTTCAGTGATGTTTGTACAGATGAGATGAGGAATTCATTCATAGAGACTTTTTCTTTCTGTCCAGATGTCTTTCCCCAGCAGATTGAAGGAGTCAAGTTGATTGTCAATAAGGTTCTCAGCAGTTTTTTTAAGGTGACTATTATTTTTCCAGTATGATGGTTTTAAAAAATAATTTTCTCTTATTTATTGAGGTCTTTTTTTCTCACTGTCAGTGATAAATTATTTATGTTTTCTACAATCTGGGCCTTCATCAGACATTTTCCTCTTTTTCTAGGTAAGCCACACATTCCATCTCAGCGCCGTGGGGCCATCCAACTACCGCTTCCATGCCTCGTACCTCCAGTCAGACACCGACACCAAGGAATTGGTATGGCCTTCCTGGTTTTAAAAAGGAAATGGTGGTCCCAAAGTGGCTTTATGAGTGTGTTTGCCATTCAGGTTGATGTGCAGTGCTGTTTGCCTTTGGGTTCTTTTCTCAGGACTCCCCCATTTTCATTGGTGAAATGGACTCCTCAGGAAGCCTGAATGCCCATTCGCTCTTGCACCTCACTGAGAAAATCAGAACAAAGGCTGTGTTTCAGGTCAGAAAATGCTGGATATTTGTGCAAATAAACATGACTGCGCCATGACGGATCCCTTTAGCTCTGCTAAGCATTTCCCTAGAGGATAAACTAGATTTGTTGGTTTTTACCAAAGTCTATTTGTCGTTTCACCATCACTTGGTTGGCAGTGGTGCCTATGTGTTCCGGCTTTTTTTTCCCACCCCACCTCAGACCCAGCAGTCCCAGTTTGTGACGTGGCAGTTTGAGACTGAGTACAGGGGCAGCGACTTCACTGCGGCCGTCACCCTGGCAAACCCAGACTTACTCAGGGAGTCGGGTATGACCTGGAGAGCTTCCTGGTTTTGGTTTAATTAAGAAAGAATTGGAATTGACAGATTGGAACAGACACAGGAAGAAGTAAACTTCATATGCGTTTTAAAACCCAGACATTAACAAGTGGGTTGCACTTTTCCTTGAATTCTATTATGATTTTCTATATAAGTAAAGTCATTTTGAAAAGGCTTTGAATGTTCTATTCATAGCGCTGATATTGCATTGCTATATGTTGTTCAACTGTATGTCTCTGTTTCATTGGAGACAGTGATCTTGGTGGCGCATTTCCTCCAGAGTGTTTCCTCACAGCTGGTTCTGGGAGGAGAGTTGGTGTACCATCGTGGACGGGCCGAGGAGGGTGGCATCCTCACGTTGGCGGGCCAGTATTCAGGTCAGGGGGCAGATGTTTTCTTCACTTTTTTAACCACAATATACAATTTCAATGATATAGCACTACAAAGGACCAAAAATAAATGAGGTTGAACAAAACATAATGTCATAATCATGTGTATGAAACTGTAATTTTCCGGGTTTTCAAATTCCCTCCATAGCATGTGTGTTTTGAGGACAGGTTGTCTTTTCCCATACCAGGACCAAACTGGGTGGCAACATTAAATGCAGGTAAAGGAGGTGCCCATGCCAGCTACTACCACCGAGCCAACAAGCAGGTACAGAGGATTGCTTTTGCTCTGTTAGAAAACAAGCACTGAGGAATAGTTGCGTTGGAAAAATCTAATGACTTTAGCTGTCAGTTTTAGCATTCTGCTCACTTGACTGTAGTGCAACGGTTTCTCACTGTTTCTCCATTGTGCTTAAGGCACAAAAATAACTTGGTGTTCATGTCTTCCCTTTTATCCATTACAAACGAAAGGAACCTATTTACTCTATTTTAAAGTTTTTTTTAATCTTCTTTTTGACAAGCTGTGGAAAAGTAGTCCATTCAAACCTTCATCGCCTATTTAAGATTTAGTCTAAAATAAAAAATAGTCTCACTGAATACTGTTCTGTCCAGGCTGTTTCAGTTTACCTCATCACCCTTTGTTACCGTGGGTGCTGGTTGGTCATTGGTTGTTTGCTTTGTTGACCTCCTGTAAGCCAGGCTGACAGAAGCACCATCCTGCTTGAGGGAAGACACCTGCAGGTGTGCCTAAATCCTGACGCCTTGTGTGTCTACTCAGATTCAAGTCGGGGTGGAGTTTGAGGCGAGCACAAGGACGCAGGAGACCACCTTCTCCTTTGGGTACCAGATGGAGCTTCCTGAGGCCAACATGGTCTTCCGAGGTATGCGTGTCACACACGTCCCTCCAACTGAGGGCGTAAGGATCCTATAACGTTGCAGCAACATTAAGAGGGAGTTATGCGATTAATTTGTTTAGTTTTGTTGCAAAGCTGCGCTGTACTGCTGGTTGATGGGGAATCTTCAGCTGTTGTGTTGTCCCGCAGGCATGCTGGATAGTCGCTGCATAATCGGCGGGGTTCTGGAGAAACGGCTGTCACCGCTGCCTGCCACCTTGATCATGGGCGCATTCGTCAACCACCGCGGGGACAAGCTTCAGTGTGGGCTAGGGGTGAATGTCGGGTAGTCCACGACCCTGCGCCACCTCAAAAGACTCCACTGTCCCAGGAGTGATTGTGGTCAGGTGTCCCTCCCTTGCTCTCCTACACCTAGATGCACTGTGGAACACCCCCAGCTGTCCCACAACAACTTTTCAGTGGGAGGGATGGGGAATTTGAAACAAGCAGACAGATTCATCTGTTGAAATGGGGCAGAACTTCCATAGTGCCCTTGGAAGAGGACCTGGTGGCCTCATTTGTGCAGCAATGGAAATTCTAACACTGTCCCAGGTGAACTGGCAAATATGCCACACATACCCTTTCCTCCAGGCGTCTGCTCCTCCAAACCAGGATTGCCATGTCCGTATGTGCTGGGACGTTGCAACAAAGTGGGCCAGATACGGATAGGCCCTGAGAACAGACACAGTGCATCTAGGCCTGCACTCAGAAACAGGCGAGGGACCAGCAAAGGGTTCCCTCTGGAGTTTCATAGCTTTAACCCGGTCAAGTAGGCATAACACCCTGGTTTTAAATTCATGTAAGGAAGTTGTAGGTAATTAAATTCAATAGTAAATACTGTTTTCATGCTTCCTGATATTCCATTGTGAGGCGGATGTCAGTGCTACAGTCTCCATAACTCATGCCTTATTTCAAATGTGTTGAATTTGAAGGCATTTTCGTCCCTTTACATTTGAAACTAGATGATGACGTGACTAAGGTGTGAGATAACCAAGTGGTTGAGGGATTATATGCTTCTTCTGCTTAAACTGTGCACCGTCTAAGAATAATATTATTAATAATATAACTGCCAGAGGTGGCTAGGAGTTGCAGCAGATGCCACTATTTGTCATGTCATTTGTAATGTGGGGACATAATTCTTGCATTCTTTTTTTTTGTGTATATAGGGTAATCAAGTACAACAACAAAAAAAACCCTTTATAAAATTGGCGACATAGTGTGGAAAGGTTTATGTGGTTATAGAGTTATATATTTATTTGTGTAGGTCTCATATGTGTGCGGTAAATATTTCCCCAAGTCAGGAAAGACAAGTAGATCATGGCAGTTGATGAGAAATAGATCCTGTACATTTTAAATGTTAAATCCCTATCATTCTTTCTTAAGTGAAAGGGACCTTTGAATCTCAGTTTAAGGGTTACGGGGTCACTTGCCCAGAGATTTAAGGCCTTCCTCTCCTGACATTGAGTTTGGGAACAGGGAGGTGTGCGTCACTCAATCGGAGTCAAAGTTGTCTCAGAGTCTTCCTGTAAGAGCCCTTTAAACTCCGCCCTTTTGTGATGCACACAATTTTAAAATGCACAGCGGTCCAAATTATTTAGGTTCTTTATCCCTGCTGGGGACTAAACATGTTATGGGAAGCTGCTTGAGATTTAAACTTAAAACACCTTCAGGGACTTTAAAATGTGCACAGCTCGAAATGTCAGGTTCTTCTCACGACTGTCTCTTTAACTCGCTCTCTCATAACGCATATGTATGTATATATGTATAGTTACACACAGAATGGTATTAAATCATACAAGGTATAGAAGTGCGATGTCTATTAGATTGTTTGTCTCTGTAGTGTAGGTGGTAATGGCAGGTGAACTGACTAATGAGGAATGGAAGTGGGTGCTGAAGCGTTATTGGACGACCCAAAATGCCAGCACTATAAGCGGGCAGTGGACTTAAGCAGTTGGGAGCTGTATATTTATTTCAGGGTTTCCCCACATATGCAAGTACACGTGTATACGCAATAACTGACTGTTTGACGGCACTGATGTTCACTAGGCAAACGTCTGTGCTGTCTGTACATGTTTTGCCGCAGTCATGCTTTGGGTATCATTCAGAATACTCTGTAAGGGCCAGTTCTTTGTGTGTATATTTTTAAAGGAATAAAGTTTAGTGCTGTTTAATTGGATTATTTTGCCTTTGTCGGCTCCTGTTATTCTTTGCCCTAAGGGCGTCTTTACAAACAAACGGGAGATAAAAGGGAGCAGCCTGAAATGGGTATTTTCGGTGGGTGGAGAACAAATGGAGAGCAAGAGACAACAGCTGAAAACTGTGGCATTGAGTCTGTGGTTGACTACTCATGAGGAATCCGCAACCTGCCAAACGGGAGTTTCCACTGACGCGGAAGTGAGTGTACGCTCTACCACGAGATTTGGAGTATCGCTCGCCTACTGTACCGACTTCATAATATTGTTTTTCTTTTTAAATTCAAGGAAGTTACACACATTAAGTTTCAGTTAGCTTACTGGCTATTGCTTTAGAATGCGTGCTCTTCTCTGGTTGATGAGGAGGGCGACACTATGTTGGGTGCACCAGGGTGGTACTTGACTAGAATTGGAATGTAAAAATAATAAATTAATTAATTTAAGCCTGAGGGTATTGGTCTTGGCTAAACTTGGTTGATCTGTGATTCATTAGCACCCAACAGGTAGTAGTCTTTAGTTTGTTAGAGGCTTGAGTCTGGAGTCGAAGAAGAGTAACTCAAAATAAGGGGTGAGTTATTATACTTCAAATTTGTTGAGAGATTTGTTGAAAATGCCCTTTTAAAAGCATCCTCCACAAGGAAGGTTTTTAGCCGGTTACAATTTTCTTAGAAAATTTTAAATGCGTTGACATGATTATTGTGATTTTTATTGTGATTAAGTGACGACCTGTCACTTGTAAAAATATTTTGTCACTTAGCCATCCAAATGCTTCAGGTCCTTCTGTGCAATATGCATAACTCTGTTTACTGTATGAATTTGCATGACAGGAGTTCAATGTCAAGAAACACTTGTTGAATAAAACCCCAGAGTTTACATTCTGGAATTCTCTGCCTATTTTGATTTTTTAAAATCCCTGCTTTCTTGTTTTATTTTTTAAGGAATGACCTTGATGCGCTCAATAATCGCTTTACCTACACACACCTATGATCCGAGCTGCTGGTAAAATCACTGTTTATCTACACCGATCTGAAGCCTGATCCCCCCCAGAGCTGTCCATATTGCTGGGTTCTTGGCTGGGCTGCCCCGTGAATGGATGGTGGGAAGACTGACGGGGACCCAATGACCCGACTCTCAGTCCCCAGTTTCCTCTTACTGTCCTGTTTGTTCAGATACGCAGGTAATCACTGGTGCCGTGGGAGGGGGCGGGCTTTGAATGACCAAAGGAGCATTTCCGTTTTTTGAAGTTTCCATTTGAATTTCGTAGAGCTCAGAAATGCACCTTGCCTCCCTGTTGATGGAATGGATGCAAATTTGCAAGGCCAGTTGTCGCCTCCCGAGAACCTGACCGTGGGTCTGCTGGATTTTCAGGGTGAGGTGCACTGGTGCCCAGGCCGTGGAAACCCACCTGGCACAGTGTACTCAGTGGAGCTTATAGAGGCCGGGTGAGTCTGTGAGTTGTCAAAACACAACGTCTATAAATTTGTTTTAGGTTTCACAAATGTGTCATTTAATGTTGACAAAGTTATTGCCTGCTCATTGAGACTTGACCCACAGTCATTGCTGTGCAATTTTCTGTTAGTCACATATGCTCATAACACCAACTTTCATTGTCAAGCAAGTAAGCATTGGACTAAATAATAAAAAATAGTGAATGAAAGTAGAAAAGCAATACAAATGACTGGGATTGTGATATCATGTGGTCACCAATAGACCCTGCCACAGATCTTATTATTCCCCATTTAAAAAAAAAACATATCTTGTACGTTGTTTAATCTGAACCTCGCTGTCTACAGTGAAGGCTTCTTCACTGTTTCGAACACAGCACATTTATCAGGGTTTCTGAGACGTGTGTTTTTTGATAATATTGCTCAAAACCCTAATTTTATGGATTATTTGTTAGAAAGGGGAACCCCTGCTTTTGGTCAAGCTGTTGCTTAGCGCTGTCGGGTGATCCCTGTTGTCTGCCTATTTTGGAAAGAGAGAGCTGGGCGCCAATAGTGAACTGCACAAATACAACCGCTACGCACTGCCGCATCAGCTTTCCTATGGTCCTCCACGATCTCTGGAAGGATTATTTTGTCCGGGCGAAAACAACCTGGAGGGACAAGGACTCTGCCTGGGTCATCTCCAACTCTACCCAGCCGTATGGAGACTGTGAGCATCCCCGCACGCACGCACGCACGCACGCACGCACGCACACACACACACACACATCCTCAGTGCACCTTGAACCATGTGTGGGTCTCAAACAGGGAAAAAGAGTGCTATATCCACGCTGTAAAACATCGAGATTTGTACTGTACTAACTCTGCCTTCTTTGTGTTTACGGGCCCACCCCAAATTCCTATAGACATTCATTTTTATTTATTATTTAGCTGCTTTGCAAGCCCTCTTATCCACCGGTTTTTAGATTTTATCGATTTGATTTAAGTTTGAAGAGCGGTGCTGGAATATGAATCAGAAACCTTTTGGTTCAATATCGGCTTTACTCTCGGTCCCTGCAGCGGTGCTGAGCGCTCCCATCCTGGAGGTCTCCGCCCTGAACCAGTCCATCCTTGTCACAATGCGGCACCGCGTGCAGTGTGTGCTGCCCAACCTCAAATATTCTGTCCACCTGCTGGGAAGCACACCAGGCCAGAACTCCGTGGTAACCGCTGCCGGATGCCGGCACTCAAACCAAGTGCGCAAACGGCTAGTGGAGGTTGCCATGCAGTGTGCTAAAAATTCCGTCGGCTGCTTCCTGGCTCCATCTGTGGAAAAGCAGAAATTATTATTTGTTTTTTTCCTTCTGAAAATGATCTGTTATAAGCAAATGAGGCGTGATGAATTGGACATTCGGTGGGATGGGAAGGAGTGAAGTGACCGTGGTGCTTGTCCCCTCGGTGCAGAGAGACACAGTGTGCAACACGGACTCCCCCTGCGTGTTCCCGAACCTGCCCCCAGGCCAGCGGTACTGCGTGAGAGTTTCGGTTATTCATGACCAGCAGCAGCGATGGCACCATTCCTCTGAGGCCTGCGTTGACCTGCCCGGCCACACCGCAGGTTCGCCCTCTCCCCCCCCCCTCAAGACCGGATACATAGCCTCACACATGGAATCCTTTATTAAGCAATAATCGTATACCAGAACAGTAGAGGTTCAAAACCCAGCAGGGGAACTAGCGTATGTTCTAGTAAGAACATAAGGATAGTAACCTGAATTGCTTTGGGTAATATTCACCTTTAAATGTTGAAACTGTCATTTGTATTAGATTATACGGTCTGCTCGGTAGCTAAATGTGGATAACGATTGTAATGAAGTTAAGGGTGTTTGACGTTTCTCTCTTTTGCACCCCTCAGTGGGGACAAAGTTGATCATGAGTGCGACTGTAGGGGCCCTCCTGCTCCTGGCCATCCTCACTGGGCTGACCCTGATCAGCATACGCTTCTATCTGACTCCCTGGGGGTCGGATCGCCACATGCCCAGATCCCTGGTATGCCTCTCTATCGCTGCCTCTCAGGTAGTTCCTGTCGTCTCTGCTGCAACTTGAACCGACCATTATGATAAAGACGTCAGTCTGATTTCATGGGATGGCAAAAAAATCTGTATTTCTTGAGCCGAGCATAATTTATGGGGTTTCGTGGTTTTTGAAGTTTAAAGTCTATAAATGTTTTAAATGGTACTTAACCAAAAATGAGTAAGTTATGTCAAGAGCGTGATCTTAACAACGAAATGATGCAGAAGTAATGGTGTGAAGGTATATATTTTTACATGAGGAATGAAATCATGGCCACGCTGATTGTAACTGCCCTCTTTGTCTCCCGATCAGCACGTTGTTCATGGATCAGCTATAGCTGTAATGAGGCTGCCTAACAAATATCTGTCCCAGCCCGTTCTGCTGTGCACCTCCTCGGCCTCCCTAGAGAGGGGAAAGTGGCCTGTTTCCCCACAAGTCTACATGCACTGGAGGGGCTTGTTCTGGCCTGACATTTTGCCAGCCTCGGGGAATTGCACGGACCAGGAGTCGGAGGAGAGTTGGGACTCGGAGGGGCTGGACTGGGACCTCTCCCAGGGTGTAGCCAAGCCCAACCTGTCCCTGGCTAATGGCGGGGCCTGGGAGAGCCGGGAGAGCCAGGAGAGCGAAGAATACCACGGCGACGGAGACTGTGTCCCATGTCCGGGAGTGTCTGGTTATTTAGAATACACGTCAGCAGCGGCAGAGCCCTGTGAAGAAACTTGTCTCCTCAGAACCACCCTCACCCACATCGGCGGATACGAGCCCCGGCCTGACCCCTGCCTTGGTATACCCTGCAGTGACCGCGAGCGAAACATCACCTTAGGCCAGTCACAATGACAATGTGAATAAAAGCCCTGCTCATTGATACACCTGGAATCCTGTGTTTGGACTTCAATTGGACCAACAGTGATTACTTAGCTGAGTAATTACCGGCTGAGACAGATTACCAGCTGTCTTTCTGTTTGAGAATTTGCTGTTAGCATAGCCTATATGCTGCTGTCGCCAGTCTGGCCAGAACCGTGGTGCTACGCGAGGAAAATTTCCACATGGTCAAAGATTTTATGACATGATATGGGAATACCATATTGGTTCTTCTCGTTTGTCTAAATTAAGCTTTCTGAATAAAATTTTGAACGCAGATCATATGTTATGAATCATTTATTAATTTATCTGCCAACTTTGTTAGGGTAGAAATATAGTGTTATAAATATATAATGCATTTCTCTATTTACAAGTCCAGGAGCCAAAGCACTGTGCGCACAAACAGCTGACAATTTATCTGGGAAGGAGGTAACGGGTTGGGCTCCACTGCTTCTCCTCTCCTCAGTCGCTGCTGAAGAAGGAGGAGAAGAAGCCCCCCTTCTCTCTCTTCCCTCCTTCCCCTCGCATGCGGAGAGATCTGCTGGTGCGGGTGTCTCTCTGGAGGGAGGCCCTTGTCTCCTTCTCCCTCTTTTCCTCCCGCATGTGGACCTGCTGACAGATCACCAGCCGCATGTCCTCCTGGGGTGGAGAGAGAGGCCGGGGATGGGATTAGAGATGACTGGAGAGGGATTGATGGGCAGACATTGAAAGCAGGATAGTGAAGTGGAGAAAGAGGGTGAGAGGGTGAGAGGGGGAGACAGAGTATACAATAGAGAAACCAGAGACGATAGAAATGACAACAGGAATGAAATGGACAGATAGACAGGGGGAAAGACTACAAAAAACACATGAGTTTTCTATATATTTCTCTCTCAGATATTTCCATTCTAAAGCAAAAGAATGAAGAACGGGAGAATCCACATTTGATAGAAGTGTGTTGGCCGTTATGTACGCACTTGCCAAGCGTCCACCTCCTGGGATAGCATGACCTTGTGTTGAATAGTGTTGAGGAGCTGCTGGTTGAGGGAGTCGCGTTCCTGGCGTATTGCGATTAGGTCTGCTTCCAGAGAACTGAGCGATAGAGACATACATTTGATACAGAAGAATATCTTTTCTGGGTTATATTGTTCTTTTTCAAGGAATTTCTGTTCTCTTTATTGAGTTTAAAGAACAAACACCTGACAGAACAAAGCACAGGAGAATATTTTGTAAGGCAGTCAGATTATGGCAGATGCAAAGGTGGGTCCTCACCTGTAGCTGGGCTTTCCAGGAGAGTGCCTGAATGGTTGTAGTTCCTCTTTCAATGATTGTAGCTCCCCCTCGCTGGACTGCAGCTATAGACATTTACAAATGATTGTGACTTTTCATTTATTCAGTTTAAACCCTTGCGCTTCCTAGTACGGACGAAAATATCATTTTAATACGTTGAACCAATGAAAACCAGAATTCCACTAGAACCATAGGAACCATGTTCAGAATACGTTTTTATACCATAGCTGATTTAACAGCTTTGATTTATTCATAGATTGTCATGAAAGTTGCTGGTATCATTATATTGCAGGTTTCCCATTTAAGCCTGACCTCTTCTTTCAGCCTCTGAATTGTCCTGTCTCTTTCTTGCAGTATTTCGGAGTGAACCATAATGGTCTCTTTTGCCTGAAAAGACATATATAAACATAGAATTTCATTTCTTCTGATTAGTCTTAAGGATTTCTTAAGGATTTACTGGAGTCTACATTGGGCAAGAGTACAAAAAGAGAGAGAGCAAAGATTTATTTAATCGGAAATTCATGTATGAAAATCTGAATACTTGGCAATATTCATATTTTCATTTAATTTAAATCCAGTATTGGGAAAACACGAAAAGGAAGTAGGAAATAGTAAGGAGAAAATCTGAGTTAAAAGTATGTGGCGCAGTACCTGTGACTGCTGAATCTCACTCTGTAGCGACAGGGGGAAGCAGTGAGCCTCACCCAGACTGACCACCTCCCCCAGGTCCTGGACCCTCTGCCGCAGCGAGATTGTCTGCGTGCGCAGTTGAAATGCTGTGCTGCGCTCCTGGTCAAGCTGTGGAGGTCCAGATGCAGACACTCAGGCTTTCAGCCCAGTCGTTGTGTCTACTGTCGAGTGTTGGATCCTGCTCAACTAATATATGCTCCCTTAGATCTCCCTCTCATACCTATTCATCAGTACCTCTCTCTTGCGCTCTTCCTCCCTCCCTTTTCAATTGGTCTGCAGCTTTGTCAATCTCTCTGAGCCTCCCTCTCCCTGCCACTCACCTCCGCTTCTCTCTCGAGCAGACTGGCCTGTAGCTCTGTCACTCTCTCCCTCAGTCCCTCCCTCTCTGCCCGCAGCCTGTCGTTGTCCTCTTGTGTTGCCCCCAGTCGTTTCTCCGCATTGGCGTTGCGCTCATGCAGGACCCGGTTCTGTGAATGACGGGTGGGTGGTTGAACAGCAACATGGCAACAACACTGGTATCAGCGCATGAGCTTTCAGCTGACATCTTCGAATGAATGACTTGTTTAATTCATTGAGCTGGTACCCACTGATTCCCGTTTTTATTAATTAGCACAAATCTGATCGGACTAAAAACAATTGAACTAAAAGCTACAATAAACAAACAACAAGGACAGGAATGCTGTTGTGGTTGAGCCCTAAACTAGATCAGCAGAGTGAGGAAACAAAACAGTGAGGGGAATCAAGCTAAATTAAACATGCCATCTGTAGATCTTTTTTGGATCAGTGACCTTCTTGACCCTTTTCACTGACCGCCTTGCCCTCGGACAATCGGAGGTAGATACATTGTGCATGTGCATGTGCCTGTGTAAGACGGACTGTGAAAGCACCTCTGCCTGCAGGCTTTCAAGCCGGGCAGCACCGATGGAGCGACTGAGACTTCTTTCCTCCATCTCCTCCCTGAGGGAGCGCAGCTCGGAGCGCAGTGTGTGCTCCAGGGACACCGCCTAGGCCAGGGAGTGAAGCAGGGAGAGAGAGACACGCAGTTGGTGTCGGCTATCTCAAACTTGCTGAACCACATTGCGAAACAGGGAGAGGAAGAAGTGAAGAGACACAGAAGAGGGGACCAGCAGGGGACTAATCTGGGGAATGACGTCAGAGTGTTTGTTTGTTGACTGAGGCATTTAAAGACACATTGTTAAAGGGGTTGGTTATGTAGGTAATCCTTTGAAAATAGGGAATTAAGCATTGTTAAGTGCAAAGTTAGCGTTTAACTAAACAGTTTGATAAATTAATCTGCTATTTATATGCTTGGAGCTGATCCAGCTCTCCCAAACACATAGAGTTCTGATGTCTAGAAAGAAAGTGGGAGAGAGAGAGGCAAATACGATTATTCTGTAAGCGCAAATTTTCTTAGTTTGGAGTTTGTGATATCGAAGAAACTGGAAAAAGACAGGAAAGAAGGAAAGCTGCTGATTGGTCACCTCTGCCAGCTGCTCCACCAGCTTCTGGTTGTGATTGGAAAGCTGTGCAAGCTGCTCACACTCCTCCCGCCTGCGGTCCCTCCCCCGGCTCAGCTGCCGGTCCAACTGTTCCTTAAGGCTAGAGATGTCGGTCTGCAGCTCGGCTTCCCGCTGGCTGCCCTCCAGTTCCTGTATCTCGAACCGCCTTTGCAGGACATGCTTGTCCTGTTGCAGAGCCTGCCATACATAAATACGTGCACACACATACACACTCATCATAACATTATTTATCACCAGCCTGTACGAAGTTGAGTCCTTGGTGGGCCAAGTAATGTAAAGCATAATGGTACAACAAAAGCACCAGAAAGCTGGGTTCTAAACCGATACTGTCAAATCCACAGTCTGATCCCAGTCTCACATGCTTTCTTCTTAAACCTTATTATTCCCAACCCAGGAGATGGTGTAACAGTCGGTGAGGGATTTTGGAGATAAGTATGGAAATGATGCGAGCATAATGCTTCTCTTAGGTATCAGTATGGAAATGTACAAGATAAAACCCTGCAACGATCATGACAGAGGTAAGCCTATGCTATTCAACTGTTGACTTCCTCTGCTAATCTCACCTCAAGCTCCCTCCCTCTCTCCTCTAGCAGTGCTGACAGTTCTTCATTCCTCTCCAGCAGGGCCCGGCCAAGCTCTGCGGCCAGGATCAGGTCTCTTTCCAGGAGCGCAGGATCGCCATCCCCCTGGGAGGGGCCCAAGGTTTCAGGCCCAGGCCCGGCAGGGATCAGGGACCGCCTGTGCTGGGAGGAGGAGGAAAGTGGGAAGAAAGAATCTTCCAGACTTGGGGAGGGCAGCGTGTCTCTCGGGGAGGGGAGCATCTTTCGTGGCCGCCCACGGCTCCGGCTACTCAAAGCCTGCTTTCCATTGCTAAAGCATTGTCCGTTTGGGCCCAAAAAAATGGGGTTTGTGGTGGGGTTGGTTGTGTGAACCGAGCAGGGAAGACAGAATTGAATACCAAAAATCTTAATAGTCCTCCAGACTCTGGTTGTCTCTGGAGTCAGTGGGAGACAGGGTGAGCTGTGAGTGGCGGTTCTGATGGTTGGACTTCCCTGTGGGAGAGACAATAGGACAGCCTGTTGGACCTCACCTTGGAAGAGACCAGACACCGGACCAGATGGACCTATTCTCTCATGTTGCCCCCAACCAATTTTGATCAACAAATACAAGTAGCGATGCGATTCAAAAGTGAGCAAAGAGATTCATCACTTTGTTAAATTCATATACATTTAAAAAGCTTTCCTGCAGAGTATCACGTTTAAACAATATCCCTTTGTTAAATTCATATACATTTAATAAGCTTTCCTGCAGAGTATCACGTTTAAACAATATCACTTTGTTAAATTCATATACATTTAATAAGCTTTCCTGCAGAGTATCACGTTTAAACAATATCACTTTGAGGACAAATCAACTGATTACCCAGTTCCACGTCATGTTGACGTGCGAAGAGACTAAAATAACTTCATCTGATGAAACTTGACAAAAGGTTTTTTTTTTAACAAACGAGTGAGACTCCTCGCAGTACGAGTCAGGTTCCATGAATTCCAGAAGCTTTTCAAACAGGTTGACGGCTCCACCCCCTCAATTGGAACTGGTTGTGCAGGGCTGTTGCCCAGACCCACGCACAAAGTCTGGGCCTGGCTAGGAACGGGTCTATCTGATTTCCTCTTGCTGTACTCTTTTTCACAGTCTGGGGCCACCGCTGCCCATTCAGGAAGTGGAATCTCTCGACTGACACTTTTAGAACATACAGTGCAGTGTGTCTAAGCCAATGTGGTTTCACGCAAATAGTTGGTAGATTTTCCCTGTAAACCACCTCATTAACAATAAACAGGAAAGCGCATTCATGGGCTATGTTGACACTGGTCCCACTGGTTACCTGGGTAAAATCACTCTTTCAGCATCACAGTACATTTCATAGTAACATTCGGAAACTTATCACAGCAGCACACAGTCACTGAAGGAAAATGATCATTTAAATGAATTTGTCTACCCTGTCCTTTTTGCTGCCTTTCCAGCCCCTGACAGATTGTGCCTTCTTACCTGGGAAAGGCCTGGTGGACTCCTGTGTGTGTCCTGACGGTGAGACGCTGGCCGCTGTTTGCTTGTGGGCAGCTGTTTCCCAGGCTGCCGTGCTGGCTCCACCCTCCCCCTCTCCCTGGGCGGAATTTCGCGCTTGTCACAAATTGCCAGAGCGACGAAAGCAAGCCAGAAACCTCCAGAGGTTACTCATGCAGGTGACTCCATCTCAGGTATGGAGACTTTATTGTGCTGGAGTGCACACCTCACCTGAGGGTGTGTGTGCAGAATTTCTGAGTACAGCGTTTTCTTGTTGGACCTGCTTCCAAAATGTCTTCATTTTTCTCTGGAATTCAATGTTGCCATAGCTACAACCTAGAAACATGACATTTGTCCTTTGAGAGACAACCCTGGCTGTGACAGGCCAGTCTTGTTTTCAGTAGCACACTGTGATGACTCTGTATGTATTAACATGCTCCAACCTCTGACCTACACAATATAAGTAATTAGACATAATTCAATAAATCAAATGCATGATGATGATGTTCTTAACGCCTTTTCATGTTATTGTGTCTAAAATGTGAAATGTGAAATGTCTCTGAATTGCACAATTGGCATTTTGACATTTAGGGCTTTACTTTGTCCACAAGCGGTAGCACACAAGGGCACAGGTGGATTTGCTGTTTTTTTATTACTACTGCCAAGAACAGAAATTTTAAGCACTACACTAAATTGACTTGCTCCAAGTGGGGTCTGTGGGTGCATTGTTGGGCGGGAAAATCTGGGAAAAAAAAAACAGGAGTTATTACTTTCTGTTTGTAGCGTGTCTGGGGTCTGCCATTTTCCTCTGTAAACATTTCCTCTCTCGTTGACTATGACTGGGTGCGGCCCCAGGGTATCCAGTGGTTAAGGGCTGTAGTGAGAGGGATGAGGGACTCGGCCAAAGTGAGTAGAGTGGGAGTGAGTGTGAACAGCCTGCCATACGTGTACACTAATTAATGTATTGCTGTGTGCTGACGTGTGCTTCATAGGAAATACATGAGTGACGTGTGCGATTGAGAGTAACCAACCCAGTCCAACCCCGGACCCCAGGATTATTTTACCACAACTTACACAAATCAGCCTTGTACTCTATAGATAGCCAGTGAAGTGACTGGTGTGATATTAACAAATTAAGATCCTAGCAGCAGCATTGTAGCATTCTAAGTTATTAATTCACATGTTGAGAAAAGCAGGTAGGGGCCCACCAGCCTGAGCACCAAACAAAGGCACTAAGAAGTAACTAGAGGGTCAGCAAGGGTACGACAACAGTGTTTTTGGAGATTCCTGTAAGAGAACACAGTGTTCAGCTCTAGAGCGGTCTGCTAACCCCCACCGTCCCCGGCAGCGGGATGTGTGAGCTGACTAACCCCCCTGCACACACGCGCTGCCGCTCCGGTAGACAGAGGGCTGAGTGTGCTCAGCTGAAGGGTCATTCTGGGGCAGGGGTGGGAGTGTCATCAACAAACAGTGGCCGTCAGGTCAGCCACCTGCCTGATCGGCTTCCTGTTTTTACACAGTCATCGTTATTAGTCGTTTGAGGTTATGGCAAGCGGGCTGCTTCCAGGCTTGAAACACTGCTGGTACGCTGGCAAGGCCCCCGGGAACCCCTTTGTAGCAGACGGATTGGGCCATGTCTGTTCCTTTGTGAAAACTCAGCCATCCCCCACCCCCCTTGCAGAGACTTCTTTTGGAAGGTTCTTTGGAGGCCATTCTTTCTAAGCTATGGTTTCTACATTGGCACGTACCACAAACAGATTGAGGTTTTCCTCAGCTCTCCTGGCCTGTAACATAAATCAGACCAGAGAGCTGACCAGCCCTGGGGGCATTTTTTGAAGCAGTGACGTCATGGTGGCCATGGAGCGAATGACTGTTTTGGGCTAGGGAGGGGGAGGGGGCGGGGGCTGTGTTTGAGTTAGGGTAGGGCTGTGAGGTCTGTGTCTGAGGGGTGGGTTACTTCTCTGTGCACTGGGTCTCCTCAGACCGACTAACTGAATGAAAAGAAGATGTCTCCTCTAGCCTGCTGGCCAATGCTGCTGGCTCTTTGCTGCCTGTCGGCCTTCTCCGTCGATGCAGGCAGACAAATGCCCAAACTCTCCGATAAGAAGCTTTGTGCTGATTCCGAGTGTAGCAGTGAGTAGCGCCATCCTCAGAAGTCCATAAGGGTACAGTTTACTTTCTAAAAAAAACTATTAAAAAAGGGGTTCTTATTGTCCTAATTTGAATGATTGTGACTTGATTTATCATTGTTTCATGTGGTGCCTATAAAATTTTATTGACCCTTCTGTGTTCTAGTTTCAGTGCATTCAACCAGACCACAGCAACCCTGGTGAATGTGTTCCGTGATGTAGTGTTTTTATTCCAGCATGTTAGTATTTGTGTGTTGTGTTCACTTTGTTTGCCAGTCATAACACCTGATGTATATTTCCCTGTTTAGATCCCATCCTCATTGCCCGTGCCCTGGAGGACTTTTACCCCCAGGATTGTCGTTTCATCCCAATTCGGCAGGGTCAGCTCATATACGTTTACGCCATGCTCAAGGACCGTGGAAACCTCTTCTGGGCGGGAAGTGTAAGTTTTTCATAAACCAAACAGTTATGGAAAGGATTGCTCATGGGTACTTCATAAACTCTGCTGAATAAAATAATCAGTCAAACTGAGGCAAAAGTAGTTTTGAATAACAAGTAACGGGATGTTTTTTCCCCCTTGATCGCTCTAGTCACTCTCATACCATACTGCAACAGTTTGCTTCAGTATACACGCGTAAATTCATCCAGTTTAAATGTTAAGTTGATTGAAAATCGTAAAAAACATTTCAAAAGCTTAAAACTATATACAATTCATAAGTCATAAGAATTACAAATTTTGTGTCACACATGAAGTTTGCATCCATCTACGCTACAAAGCCCGCAATTTTTCAATTTACTTTTGAATTGTTACTTGCTAGTTTTGTTACTTGAAGGATGTTTAAGTTTTATTCATAAATCGATATAACTATCTCAAAACCACGTAAAGGTGACATTATCTTAATTGTGTTTAAATGGCTCCATCATTATTTTTGTATGTACGTGTCTTTCGAAACTTTGTATTTGTGGATTATGACCGTGATAAATTCCCCTTCAGTAACTAATTTCCACGTTTTATTGTAGGTTCAGGGGTCGTATTATGGAGAGACGGAAGCACGCCTAGGACATTTTCCGAGCAGCGTGGTGGAAGAAACGCACGCCTTAATGCCAGCTACAGTGGAAGTCGAGACTGACGTAAGCTCGTTTCAGTATACCTCCACAATAATATATATATATATTTTCTTTCTTTCAAACAATATAAATAATAAAATAATTCGGCTATTGCCATTTTTAATTGTTAACTTTCAGAAATGGGATTTTTACTGCTATTGAGCGAGGTCGGCCACGGACGCTGAACAGACTTCAACGGAATATGCTACTGTACTGTAAACTACCATAACTAATCATTTTGTCAAACTTTTAAATGCTACTAACTAGTGCAAAACAGACAATGTATTATTTTAAAGTTAGAACTAACTGGACACCATGGCTACGTAATTGCTTTTTGAAAAATAAATATTAATAGATAAATATATATTAAAGCCGCTCTCAGTTAAACTTGCGTCTTATTTGTTTCCTTCTAATCGCGAATAATATGGTATGGGAATGTAAATTGGTGTGTTACCACGAGCTTTGTGTAGTTCAGTGTGGTGTTCAAGCGTAAGCCAAGTTTTATTGTGTCTGTAACCACGCTCAGAGCAACTGATAATATCTACACTTTAACTATAAAGAGTATGTATCACGTGCATTCGAGTCGTTATATTACATACAATATACGTAAAGACAATCAGAGTATAATTTTTTTTTATATCCTAATGACGTTTTTATCATATGTGCGCATTCTGGAAAAAATCAATAGCGATCTATATTATTAAGAACTACTGGATCGCTGCACGATAGCCATGGAAACCTACAACAAACGGCTTTCTCACAGAACAGAGAATCTAGTAGCTCCTGTATATATACTGACAATATACTATAATACAAGGAAAGTTTTGACGAAAAAAATCGTGCCACTTAAGAAAACATTCTTAAACTGCTTAAGCTTTTCCTCCAACCGCACGAAGTAGGGTGCAATAATACTATTACTGCCAACCTCATCATTGCCGACGAGACCATTGTATTGTACGTTTGCAGATTCTTAGCTAGATTAGGTGCGCATCCAACAAACGTAGCCTAACTTTATGACTAACGACTGCCCCACAGTCACCGGAATATTATCGCAAACAGACCGCTGTTAAATTTAGCCAAGTCATTTACACTCGTAGTGCATTTAGCATGGAGTTTCCATGCATGAGGACCGACCCGCCGTTCCACAATATGCTGCGTGCTTCTGGACAAGGGGAGGTATGGCAGGACAATGGCGAAGACACCAAGTTCTGCCAGTACGGCTGGCGCTGCTCTACGAGCGAAGATGCGTACTCCAACGCCACACTTATTGGCAACTGGTCCGAGGAGCGTTTCAATGTTCGCGGTTTGGTGGCTCAACGACGCTCTCTGTTGTCTCAAGTGAGTACCACCATTTAAGGTTTGGAGAAGATAATTTATAGTTTTCTGCAGGTGTTCGTTTTAATTAAGGTGACTTCCTTTACGTCACCAGTCTGTTGACGTCTGTCTTTGTTCTTCTGCTAATGTCTGGTTTAAAATACTATCATTAGGTTTAGATTTGGAACTTTTATTTAAAAAAAATGAGTTCCACTTAGGAAATACTACGTATGATATAAGTAATTCAGGTCATGCCCCCGATGGCAATAATTTCATCTGATTTTCATCCGATCTTACATCTTACGTCATTTTACATTTACTTATGTCGATTTATATTGGCGCTCTAGAGATGCCCGTCAAAACATCAGCTGTTTTGTTTTAATAAAATGGATATATATGTTTTTACTGTTCACAGTACTCAAACTATTTTGAAACAACATATCGCACCACCTTCAACAGAGACGCAATTCGTCGTTTTCCTGCATATAGTAAGTTTGCCTAGTTAAAAAGAACTTCTTATTTTTACACATTCAAGAAGTAAGCTCATTAGTTTTTTTCACCTTCGTATTCATAAACATGGTTTGTAGAACCGGAATTATTGCCATGTCTTTAGTTTGTAACATTTAGCATCACCTATCGGTGAAATTGTGAATCCGTTTTCCACCTTTTTAATTTATTCAGGCTTGAAGAAGGAGTCCCACAGCTTCCCGGGGCACCAGCCCGAACTGAACCCCCCGCACAACAAATGTGTTCCAAACTCCACCTACAGACTGGACTTCAGAGACCACAGGCAGAGCCAGAGAGGGACTGAAACAGAGGCCCACTCAGTGCGACAGGTGACGGCGATTGAGGGATGATCGGGAGAACAGACAGCCTGGCGGCATCGCCGATTCGTCTCGGTCTACTGCGCATGCGTTTTACTTTCCGTAAATTTCAGTCCTTTTCTCTGCGGGCTGCTGTGGTGGCTCTTCCGGTTTCTGTCTTTTAATCCATCGAAAGTGCGGATATTTTTTTCTAATTCTATATTTTCACTGTTTTCTTATTACACATTTGTATTGCTGTTGTTTTATTTATATAAGCCTTGTGGGGTTGCAATGGGGTCAGCGGAGGATTTTGGATCCCTTCCATCTTATTATGGACCAACTTATTCTACCATGCCTTTTGGCTACCATGCATATGACCCTGGAAATGGTATTGCTGTATTTTTGAACGACTGAATTCTACTGTATTATAAATGTAAAACTGGTTATAAAACATATCATCATCTGTATACATTTTGCCCCACTGGTTGTCCTCTTTCTTACTAAGCTGTGTTGAACGGGCCTAGTTTTTTTTGTTAGTACCATTGTACTTTACAACATGCGCAGTGATGCTATCAGCAGTATTGGTATTTTCAACCGAATTAGGGCCGCATTCAACTTTTTTCTTCTTAAATCATTGCTCTTTAATAGATTTGTATGATGCTTGGAGAGCTCATGCTTTCAAGAAGGACATGACAATTTACATATAAAATGTTTTTTATTTGAAATCTCCATAAAACATGTATGATGGGAGAAATTTATGTATTCTGTATGACAGCATTTGTGTTACAAGTGGCAAAGATTTTCATATTGCCACCATCCAAAGATAGCGCACATACAGTGATCAATGCAGAATACTTGTCCTCAGATCACTTGTTTTTTTATAATAATAATTATTATTATTATTTATACAACTAATTCATAGAGCGTTAATACCTAGCTTCTTGAAATTAATTATGAGGAATGTATGATTATGAAGCAATCATAACAATACAGAGAAAGTGGTAAGCGATAAGTGATTCTTTTTTCCAGTACTTGTGCTGCCTGCCTGGCCCAGTTCTCCCACTCGTTGGATCATTACTGATGTTTGCTAGAATCTTGGTTTAGAAGAAGGTACACTGGTCAGTCTGTACCAACACTCAATATCGTTGAATTTCTGCAGCTAGGCTTACACATTTTTTCTTGCGAGTTGAATGCAGGGTATGGGATGGGAGGGGGTTAGCACCAATATAACCCTTATTTTGCTATTATTATAACACTATACTGGACAAAATAATAGTCGTTTTCTTTGATCTTTAGATGATAGTACTCCATCTTTTTTTCAAGCCAGTTCTCTCATAATTAGCAAACGGCTCCACGACCAATTATGCTTATTTTGAGACCAAAAAAGTGAATTATCTCCGTACTGACCCACGTTCCAACCATAAGCCATTCCTCACAAAGCCTGTATTATAAGCAGACTTGGTTTCTTGGCTGGTTTGCCAGAGAGCAATGGTAAGAAAAGTGCACCTTTTCCTACCATTAGAAGCTATTATATGTTCTAATACTTCTTGTTTAATAACAAGACAATTTTTGTAGTGTTTCTCTGTACTCTGATGTTTCGTTAATACAACCACACCCCTTCCACCATTTTAAAAATGGGTCCTCAGATTTCCTTGTTCTGTGGGCCTCTTTGTAATATTGGCCTTTTGCTTCCGTCCTTTTAGCTAAGGTTTAGCTTTAACTCCTTTTATAGAATGGGAAACTTCTTAATTTCTGCCAAACTTTCTTGGGAAGTCAGCTTTCGGCAAGAAGGTTCTTACTAATAAGATAAGACAAGACAGGGCAACAGCCATCTGAGTCTCTGTACTTTTGTTAGTGGTTGCCTAGATGGCACTATGGAGGGCTTGGAGCTAGGTGGGGAAGTGAGGTGGCAATGAAATGGTGACTGGAATGGAGTGCGGGTGGGGGTGGGGGTGGAGCTTTACTACTTCTGCGGCGCAGATATGGCGCACTTGTCATCGCGGGTGATGGGAATGGTGTGCTCCGGAATGTCTTCCAGCTTGCACTGTACTGTGATGGTCAGCACACCATCCAGGGAGAGGGAGGAAGTAACAATGCTCGGGATGACCCCCGCTGGGGCCTTGTACTTCCTGAGGAACTCCCTTGACACATAGTTGCCATAGATGTCCTGCCCAGAAGAAAGACACGCCAAAGACATGAGGAGATTAATATGGATATATGGATTTTGCTGACTCTCGTGTCTACTACAGCAAACAACACAAATGTAAAAAAAAAAAAAAAAATTCTGCCAAACAGCCAAAACTTCCTTTGGTCTCATATTTGACTTAATACTTAGTTCATTCAGCAGGCGAGACACTTGCACAGTGCAATCTTCAGTGACAGGTAAACAGACCTTGTGAAACTGAAGCTATATAAGAAAATCCGGTAGTGAGAGGAGAAGAGGGACTGAAGTGAGGGGTAAGTGGCAGTAAGGACATTTGTACCTGCCGTTCCTGGTGTTTCCCATGAACCTCAATGAACTCTCCATTGATCTTGACTGTCAGCTCCTGCGGGGAGAAGTGCTTGACATCCAGGGTGATCAGGAAGTGGTCCTTGTCCATGCGCATCTAATAGGGGAACAGACCAACTAGACAACTGACTGGGGTTGGCGTGGGGAGGATTGAGGGTGCTTGATCTTTTTAAAATGTGTTTAACAACTTCTAAATGAAAGCGGCATGCCTTTCATGGATTTCATTATGCATTTTTACAGGTTATACATGATGTCTATATTATTAAAAACACTTCAGCAGAACGATACAGTCTGGCCATGAAAATCTGCCACAAATAATGGAAACTGGTCAGTGTCATAGCACCTGCCGTATAACACATTGTTACATGTGACTAAAATAAAATATTATTTTTCAGATTATGTTTAATAATTAATGACATTAATAACAAAGTATTTTTGTCCTATAAAAAAACCAGACAGGATCCATTTGAAGCCACATTAGTCATTGCAGTGGTATGACATAAGGTGGTTAATATATAGATAAGCTTGATAATATTTATACAAATGGGTTAAAAATCCTGGTAATTCGTTCACCTGGAGGTGTGCCAGAAATCCTGAAGGAAGATTCAGACTCTGTACTCTATCTTTGTTTTGGGCAGATGTGGCCCTGTGGCTGGCTTCCACACCAGAGGTGACTCACCCAGGTGGAGGGCATGGAGGAGTATTTTGTTTTTTTCTGTTACGGGCCAGGAGGGCAGTTAATGAATATTTTCTGTTAGATTTTAAAAAGTAAATATTTCTGGGTTGCCAACATACCAAACCCTGTTTCATTGTGTCACCCCTTACACACTTGCTCTCTGGAGAGCTCAAATTGCATGCCACCACAAAGTTTTGACCTCCATTGAGTCAGACGAGCCCCCTACATGCTCACGCCATATTTTAACGATGTGCTCCTTATCACATCACTGTGGTAGGATAGGCCTCTAAAACCCAGGTGACAGCTGGATGGTCATCAGTGAGAGGATACCAGGGTGAACCGCCTGAACTTATCTACACCTCCAGTGCCATGAAGTGTGTCAGATGCAAGAGCTGACTACACAACAGAGGGCTCTGTTCAGATGCAAAGGTAATGGGTGCGGAACCAAACATTTGCCAACATTTTAAAAATGTGAAATAACATGAGAGCACCAAAAACCATTTCCTTAACTTAATAAGAATGTTATTATTAGTGCAGGGCCAAAAGTATCGTTTGCTTGCTTACCTCTGGAAGCCTGCTGTCTAGCCAGCTTCGCAGGCGAGTGATGGAAGGCCAGGTGTTGTAGAGGGATGGGAAGGGCCCGAGCAGTTCAGATTCTGAAACAAGCTCCCCAAAGTTCTGGTCGTAGATCCGGCTGGGGAAGAGAGAGGGGAAGAAGGAACGGCGGAACCAAGGAAGCTGGATGGCTACGTCCATCTTGTCCGGCTCAGAAAGCGTTTGTCGGAACTCAGCAGACTTGGGCTTCCTCTTATATACCCACTGCTGCCAGCCTGTGCCAGCCACTACCACTGATCTTTCTCGAACAGTGATGTAAGCCCGCCGGCCCCCCCGCCAGTATATCATTTTGGTGTAAAACGAAGCAACCCCCCCTTCCCCAGTTTTCTGGGTGTTTATTTAAACTGGTGGTTTGAATTCATTCAGGCACAGACCCCTGGATTATTATTAGGGATTTGATTAGTGCTGATGGGCCGTGTGCTCACATCACTGGAAACATTGTTTTTGTTTCTATGTGTGTGTGTGTTCATCAGCGTTTGTGAACGACACATGCCAATGCTGAGCTGCAGCTTCTGCATTGGGTCTTGGAGCGCGACCAGGCCACTAAATGTGCCAGGGAATTAGTGCCTCTTTGCGCCAATGAGCCCTTTCCTGGACCGGATCCAACCTTCCCCCTACCACCTTCTGGCCATTGTCTGGGCCGAGGGTCTGGCTGGGATGAAAGGCCAGACCAGGGAATTTGAGCAGGGTGCTGCCGAGTCGAGTAAATCTCCATGAAACAGACTGCAGCGCACCAGTTTTATTACCGAAACAGACCGCAGCGCACCAGTTTTATTACCGAAACAGACCGCGGCGCACCAGTTTTATTACCGAAACAGACCGCGGTGCACCAGTTTTATTACCGAAACAGACCGCAGCGCACCAGTTTTATTACCGAAACAGACCGCGACGCGCCACTTTTATTACCAAAACAGACTGCGACACGCCACTTTTATTATCGAAACAGATCGCGACGCGCCACTTTTATTATCGAAACAGACCGCGGTGCACCAGTTTTATTACCGAAACAGACCGCATCGCACCAGTTTTATTAACGTAACAGACCGAAACGCGGCACTTTTATTACCGAAACAGACCATGGTGGAACCCTGCCACCATGCTAGGGTTTATCTTTCCACAGAAGTTGTGGGTAGGTTACAGACATCTCTTCTTCTACTCATCCAATTTCCTTTCAAATGTTCCCATTGAAAACATCAACCTAATTTTCATAGACAGTATGATGAACAGGACAGCTAAAAGATTACTAAATTGGATATGACAATTTAAAATCATTGTAGAATATTGCTGTCTGTGATAGAAGACACTCTAATTTAACAGTAGTTCTCAAACACCCGATGACCGTTATGCATTCAACTGCGACACCATACTAGAGGAATTTGAAATGCAGATTTTTTTGTATTTGGTCTGGAAATTATTTATCTAGGGTTGTGACCGACACTGGCTGAAGGCAAAAGTAAGGTAGATATTTAAGTAGTTGGTATCAGTTTTTTAGAGTAGGAAAAGCTTCCTTACGGGTCTGTAAGGAATAAACAGATAAACATTGGTAGAGGGAACTGAATTCTGTTGCTGAATGTCTCACACATGACAGGCCGGAGAGTATAGATCCGTTTTTTTACGGACCCGAGGTGCAACAGAGGATCCCACAGGTGTGGTGTCAAAGGAACATTTTCAGTGAATGTGACAGATTTAAAATGAATCAGAGCAATTTCTTTTTTTCAAACTATTCAAACAGCAGGAAATATTAGAACTGGGAAGTCATACGCATCCACACAAGCCAAGAAAGTCTCCAATAGTAGGCAGACCCTGTCCCTGTGTCCTATTATTGGACCTGACGTGACATAACCCCCCCAGCCCCACCCCCAGCGGCATATCGCTTTCTGTAAATATCCTCGCATTGAGAGTTCTTTATCGGTGTGTGTCTACTGTGAGCTATTTACAGCCCCTATAATCACTGCCTCACAGAGACAGGAGTATAGAGCCTCCCATGCTTTCTATCTCCTTCACTCTTTTCTGCTCTCTTCTCCTCTCTTTCTCTCTTCCTCTATCTTTGTGTTTGGGGTTTGTCTCTTCAGAACAGCAGAAGAGCCTCCCCCCTCTGACAACACTTCAAGCTCCTCAAATCTCAGACTGTCCATCCTGCGTCCAGTATGGCCGAACGCACCATACCCCATGCTTATCCCATGAGCACGGAGTACGAGATGAGTTCCCCGAGCCGCATCTATGACCAGAACTTTGCAGAAGGTAAGGAAGTGCTTTTATTTTTAGAAGTGCTAATAATGAATTTTGTGCGTATATTCTAGTAGCACACTCTAAAAACACTTTGCACTGGATGACATAATCAAGCACTTCAATGTTCCATGAGCTCCAAGAAAGGGAAATAATCTTTTAGAAAGGGTTAAATAATAAACACTTTAGGATTTAAGACTGGCAGAGAAAATGTCTTTACTCTAAGGCCGTTCTAGGCTGTTAGTCTATGACAGATACGCTGCAAACTGTTAATGTGGGATGCTGGTCTGAATTTGGAATGGACCAATGGCTGACAGCACCCCATTAGCGATCAGGATGAGTTTTATCAGCGATATTGCAACCGAAACAGAGTCGCCGGCCCTGATTCAAAAATAAACTCTCACCCTGTCAGAGCAGGACCAAACGTTCAACCTCCATAAACTATTAAAAGATTCAGTTGGCCTTACCTTGCCCGTCATTAATAATAACCTGTAAGCCCATAGCAAAAACAAACTCAGTGTTCTATTAGACCTACTTGAATGCTCTATTACAGGTTTGTTGCATGGAAAACACATGTTGTAAAACTTAATTAAGTTAGAATGGAGAGCGAGTAGACAGAATCATGGATCAAGAAGCATAATTTGTGTAACATTTAAAACATATTTTTATGGAGCTTGTAATATTTTTGTTGAAGGTGAAATACATTTGATGAACTTCTAATTTTATCCTTCTTAGATGTTGCAATATTTTTTCACCCTCGTTTTAATTCATATTAAACCTTGAACATCTTATGCTCCCTGTCAGTAAATAGAGAGCAGCATAAATAAAACAAAACAAGCACCTTCTCTGGTGCTGTGTGATAACAGGATAGCAAGCTTTCATTTGTTTATTGATCTGGTGTCTTAACTTGATTTCAGACAAAAAAGAATTAAATTACCCACTTCACTGCTGGTTCTTTTTTGTCAGGGCCCTAGTTACTAGCATCTTGGTGCTATTATTTTGGTGAATGCCTTTAGCTAATGGTTATATGAGAAAAGCATTAATGGTTCCATATTTATAAATAAATTAACACATCCTCAGAGATAATTAATGAGAAAATTGTGCGTATTGTATCTCTTAAGCCCATCAGAATGTACAGTTATAGTTATCTTAACGAATACATTTTAAGAAAGTCTACGTTGCTTGATTCAATACTTGATTCTGACTATTTACCTATTGGCCCTCCCTCTTTAGCCCTGTCACCCCAGGACCTGCAGGCGCCCACACTCTACCACGGTTACTACATTCGCCCGCGCATCAACAAGCAGCTGGAGCGGGGCTTCTCTCAGGTGGACAGAGAGGAGGACTGGTTTCGTGTGCAGCTGGACGTGTGCCAGTTCACGCCGAATGAGCTGAGTGTGCGCACCGTGGACAACCTGCTGGAGGTGAGCGGGCGCCACGCACAGCGCCTGGACCAGCACGGCTTCGTCAGCCGGGAGTTCACCCGCACCTACATCTTGCCACTTGGCGTGGACCCACTTCTAATGCAGGTTTCCATTTCGCATGATGGCATCCTCTGCATTCAGGCCCCACAAAAAAGTATTGACATTGAGCCAACAATCAACCAGCTAAAAATTAACGTAGACAAGAAGGGGTCGAAGAGCTGATAACGGACAGTGAGGAAATATAATTACTCCCTTGTAGGAGTATTACCATGCCCTATCATGTATTTTACAAATGATCAGATTCTACCCCATGAAAAACATTTCTACTCTTTCTGAAACAGGTGTAAACATTTTTACAAACGGAACATTTTCACTGATTTTCCACAGATTATTATTACAATACTTTGTTTGCCATATACAATACTTTACAGTCAATAAAAAAGTTCTATAAAATGTGATATTATCAAAGCATCATTATTATTATCAAGCACCCCCATTGTATTCAAAATTATTCTATTAAAGTGAAAGACAACATATATAGAAAATATAAAGACACAAAGACCCTAATGTACTCCAGGAAAGGTCATTTATGGAAACGCGCCAATAGTCTCACACTTGTGAGTCTCACAAGTGACGCCTAAGTGTATGGTTTTCCTTTTTAGTCTTTTAGTAAACACATAGGCAGAACATTTTGCTATACAGACAAAAGCCATGACTATTTTAAAAGTGGAGCTGGTATGCATCTCTGCCACAAACTCATCAATCAGTGATCAATTATTCAAGAGGATCCCTTAATCAAATATTTCGCTTTGAATTTCTAGATAGAGGTTTTATACTACTGTATTTTTGTAGTTAATTATATCTACAATAGGGAATATTTTTAATAGCAGAAATAGTTAAACATTAATTTATTCAAGGTTGGATAAGTTGAAGGGCGTTTCTCGAGGTAAAGGCATAATATTTTACTCGCTTTACACCTGAACTAGGAACAAGGAAATGATCCTTGAATGAAGAGCGCAGTGCATGTTAAACAAGCATGACTTGCGATGGGAAATACCTTCGATAAGTAAGTTGCAAATCTTTTAAAATGTATCTCAGATGTTACCAGTGTTTTAGAGTGTAACTAAATACATTTAGAACGTGTTCTCTCAAGTGCTTTGGTAACTACAAGGTTTGCTTTGCATGGAAGTAAGCGATCCTTTCTTTTTTAAAGATCTCAGTTGTAGCCTAGTGATCTAGTTGTTACTGGTGTGCTATCGTTTTGTTCATAATAACAGAAAATAATTTTGAAATAAATAGTGCACTTTTATTCTGAAGTGTATACTGTTATTTCGCTAAAGTCTTTTGACATCAACAAATTCCTCATGATCAGCGTCGACGCATCTTTCTTTTACTTCCGTTTATGTCGCATGATAACGTCTATCACAACTACTGCCCTTGATGCTGCTAAAAGCTAACAGCTTGCTTTTTGTAGCGCACAATATGATTTTCAAACACTTACTTAGGTGTCAGGTTGTCTGGCTTGTTCCATTTGAAGTCCCTACCTTAAAAAAAGAAAAAAAGAATTCGGGCTATTTTAAGGTAGTCAGTGGGTGTCAAATCAGTCTGTAGCCAAGTTTATCCCCGAAGAATATTTGGCTTTACCACGTATGGGCGTTCATTTGTGGAAAGTTTTATTAAAATGTAAAAAAACGGGTCGAAAACTTGTTGGAATGTTTGGATGGTACGATCTACTTTAAACTATTAATGAGTAACCAAGTATGAGTAACCAACAGTTTATAATCTCCCTTTGAAGGGCAACCTTCTCACATCCTAGAATATACATGCATAATGTAGGTAAACATATGCATATGCTGTGTGTGTGTGTA
>JAOYSI010041179.1:0-28152 GCA_025775065.1 Hiodon alosoides
GCAGTTTCTGTAGCTCTGCCTTCAACATCATGTTCTCAGTGTGTAGGGCCTGCATGGCAGTCTCTCGGCTGGCCCCGCTGCTACTCTCGGCGTTGAGGGAGTCCTCCAGGCTCTTTCTCTGGACCTCCTTGTCAGCCAGTAGCTTCTGTAGCTCCTCGAAGTGGGAAGTAGTGTTCGTCTGAGATTTGATCTGCGTTTGCAGGTTTTCAATCTGGAGTTGTAGCACCTCGTTTTCATTCAGAAGGTCCTGCCTTGACTCGGACAGGCTGCGTTGGGACACCTCCAGCAGCTGCATCACTTTCTGTTCCATCTGGTCCTTGGACACCATCATGTCCATTAGGCCGCTGTGCAGTGTCTGGATCTCCTTGTGCTTGCTGCTCATCTCTGACTCCCCCGCCAGCAGCTGGCTCTGCAGCTCCTGTTTTTCACCCTGCAGCTTCTGGCTGAGCTGCTTGACCTTCTCCTTGGCTCTGGAGGCCTCCTCTTGCAGGGTGAGGATCCTCTCTCTCTCCCGGATCTGCTGGGCAGACGGCTCCGTCTTGGCTGTTGACCTGTGCCAGGCGTCCAGGGCAGAGGGGCTCTTTTCTCTGAGCACGGCCGCCACGGTCACTGCCTCTGCCTTCCCACTGAACTGTGTCTCCTTCTGGACTTCCCTTGCAGACCTCAGGCTGTCCTGCACGGCATGGGGAATGTCCTCGCCGGGGCACTGTCGGGCCAGGTGTCCCCTCTGGCCACAGGAAAAAACTCCTCCCATCTTCTTGCTTGGTGGGTGAGCGGTGGTCTCGGTCGGCGGGTGATTGGGATTGGTTGCCACGCCTGGTCCGGGCCTGGTCATTCCCATATTGCGCCAGGATGGCCCTCTTCAGCGTGGGGTAGTCTGCTGCCTCGGCATCCCCCAAGTCGCAGCAGGCCCGCTAGGCGCGCCCGGTCAGGAAAGGTGCCAGCAGGTGTCCCCAGCGATCCGCTGGCCAGCCCTCACGCTCTGCCGTGCGCTCAAAACCCCCCAGGTAAGCCTCAATGTTGTCTTCCGCAGTTGCTTAGTGAGCACTGTCATCGGGGCGACCGCGGTGGCAGCCCTGGGGAGACGGCTGTTCAGGGAAATCAGCAATTCTTGGAAAGCAGCCATCCCCTGGGCTTGCTGGGCTTGGGCTTGTGCTAGGGTGTTAAATGCAGCTTCCATGTTGGATTCGGTACCGTCTTTCTCTGTGTGCATGCGCGGGTGGTGGAATCAGGTTGCCCGCATTCTCCATGTGACAACTACGGGGCGTACTGGCTGCGCCGCACGCAACAGAGAGAGAAAGGTACACAGTATGTTCGTTAGCTCGGAACGAGCGGTTCCTTTTATTCGGCAAAACTGGCGTCTGTAAAATGTTACACAGATTCCTCCCGGTTCGGGGTATAAGAAAATCGTGACAATTAGTCTTAGGAAACGCAGGAGTCTCGTCCTCCTCGTTCGCGGGGAGGTTTCGCGGTTTCACTCGCCGCCAGTCCCACCTGTAACACACAGTAACGCGCTTTAATGCCGGCACTTGCTACCTACTTGTTTGCCTCCGTAGCTTTCCCAGCACCCACGCTTCTCCTTGTGTCTGCCGGCTTTTGTTCTTTCCCTCCCCAATCAGCCGATGCGTGTCAGCTGTGCCGGTGATTGCTGGGGAGGGAACGTACCGCCCCTCAGAACCTGCCCCCGAGCTTGAGGGGGAAGCGGCTTCTGCCGCATCTGCCATCCGTAAGCCCCGGGGTTGCCACAATGCGTTCAAAAATAATGAAATGCAAAGTTTCTAAATATAAAATAAATACTATAAAGGACAATAAACAAAAAAAATTAAAAACAAACACCAAATAAAAAAAATGGTAGGGAATATTTGTTGTGACCACCCTTTGCCTTTAAAATTGCATCAATTATTTTAGGTACACTGTTGTGCAGTTTTATTAGACAATCGGCAGATAGATTGTTCTGAGCATCTTGGAGAACTTGCCACAGTACTTCTACAGACTTTGGCTGTCTGCCTTTTGTCTGTCCAGGTAATCACAGACTGCCTCGAGGATGTTGAGATCAGGGCTCTGTGAAGACCATACCATCTGTGGCAGAATTCCTTGTTCTTCTTTCAGAAAATGAATGTTTGGACATATAAAAAAAAAATTTAAAGCCCAGTCACACACAAAGCTGATTTCCAACAGTCCTCATCTGAGTAATTGGTACAGCTTGATGCAATGGTTTAATCAGCCACAGCATTAAAGGCTGCCGGATGGATTTAGGCCTGTACCTGTGGTGAAAGCGTGTTGGTGTTGGTGTTGGTGTGCCCTACACCCAGGGGGTGTGTGTATGTATATATATATATATATATATATATATATATATATATATATATATATATAAACAGTATATATCTATAATATCAGATTGTATTGAAGCGGAGTGTATATTGTCGATCATGTTTTCTACCTTTTGTTGAATTATTCATGATGCAAATAAATTGAAATAAAATTATATATGTACATAGGATTCTTTCCCCAAAAAAATTCATTATAAATATGACAATTTGGGTTGTTCACTGGGATACCAGGGACAGTTTATGGTTATATTCCAGTGCTTTAGTGCTGTTTTAACTGAATAATCCAAAAATAATTTAGGCACAAATATTAAATTTGACAGGTTTACGTCATGCTACTTTAGCTTTTCCAACCTTGCACCCTAAGTAGAGTTAATTTCTTCTTTCTTCTATCTTGAAAGACCAGGGGTTTAATTAAAAATGACATTTCCCCAAACAACAGGCCGTGCTTTCAGTGGTGGAGTGCTGAAATTAGTGACAAGACCCCCAGAGTGATAAAAAAAAAGCAACTGTCAAATGATCAACAAATCATCACCATATTTCAGTCAGTGCTAAATAAATAATCGACTGACATTCAGTTGAATGAGCAATGTACCGAAATCAACAAACCAAAAACAATCTTAGTAAATCATCACAGGTTACTCAGTATTTGTATTGTATATTTTAACCAATCATAACAACCTGCACTATCTTCAGTAGCACCCAACCTGAATAACTTGTGTTTAGAAGGGGTCACATGAGCATGATATACATGAGCTGAAATGTTATATTCATGAAATTAACTAAATTACATTTTGTGTTCAGTGAAACAAACGAAGAATTACCTTTTAGCACATTAAAACAATGTTTTATAAAATGTTTTTGTCACTAATTCATGTAAAAATATGTCTAATCACGGAACACGTTTAGTAGCTAAAAGTGCAAATAAAAGACGTGTCTTCTGATTGACATCAATAATATATCTCAAGTTGTGCCCTGACCAGTGCAAAGTGGTATCTTCCAGTTTTATGATGAGTGGGGGGCACACACACACACACACACACACACACACACATTGCCCTTTGTGGTTTATTTTCTCCCCTTGGGAGTGTTGGATTTCCTTTCTGTTTTGTTGTTGGAAAATGCTGAATAATTAGGAAAACTGTCTCTGGTCGCTCATGGACCAGGCATGCCCCGGCGTGCTAAAGCTATATATATTGAAAATGGCATTCTATTGTAATAAACCGTATAGGTGGTAGATCCGTCCCTGCAGATGCTGCATGACTTATTTCAAAGCTCCCTCGGGTAATTCAGGACAGCAATGCTGCCTCATCCTAGCAACCCTTCCCAGTCTATTAATCTTGCTTTGTCACACCTCTGGTTGTCCCATGTGGTTGTGCTCCACTAAATGATGTCATAGCAGTCTTTTTTTTCTAAATAATTGATGAAAATATCCCTTAGAGTTGAATTTCGATAGGTAAATGTCTCAATGGCTTTGGGTTTTAAATACTGGGACATATGCAGTTGTAACTGAGAAAGTAACTTGAAATGGCTCAGTCAAGTGGTTGGTCTAGTTGTACAATAGAATTTTAAGTGTGAATTAACCTTAAAAGAACACTTGCTATACTGCTACCAATTCTGTATTCACTGTATTGTCTTGTATTATCATGAATGTCATTTAAAGCACTTTTCTTGCAAATTAAGTCATAAATTATTATTAAGGAAACAACTGTAATCTTGGTTTATTAATAACTATTTTTTGAAAAAGGTTTGTTTATTAAATAATAAGGAAAAATACATTCAAATTATTATTACGAATATATAAATATTTTTCATTAAAATTAAAAAGCTAATATTTAATCTTAAAGACATTATAATCTGTGTCATTGTTTATTTACATTCAGCTCACGGAATTGGCATACCTTCTTTTACCTTAGAATTTCTCTGACTGATCTAATCAAGTAAGGGAACCAAGCTTTTAAAGTGGACACTGGACTTAATGTAAAACCCCCAAATCCAATTTTTACATTTACTAGCTCATTGCATTTCTATTTTATAAACATAAACAAAATTAAGCTATTCATTGTATCCATTCATTTAGAAGCACAAGAATAACTTTCTCCTGAAAAGGATGCTAATTGCAGTCTTATTATTATGATCACAATCAGGCTAGAAAAAACTACACTTGTGGAAATAAAAAAAATGTACCCATGGTGGAAATTTCTGGGTTTTTTTTTTCTTTTTCTAAATTTTGCCCTAACGTGATGTTCTTTTTTTACATTTACGTTGTGTGATTACTATTGTAAAATAGTCTAAAGTCACACATTAAGTCAGTTAATTATATTGCTCCACAATCACAAAATAACAAAAGAAAGCATCGGACAGCAGAGTTGCATGAAAGATCATTTAAAACTTCAAGTCTTATTTCAGGTCCTTTAAAGTCATATTTTGCTGAGTTTGACGATTGAGTTGCCTACATAAAAATGACCAAGATTATGGACGGAATGCTATTTGAAAAGCAAAGGTTTTATCATTAAAAACATATCATAAGTATTCTGTTTAAGCAAACCCTTTTGACATTTCTTTCTTTGTGGAATTTGGACTTTGAGTTATGTTTATGCAGCTCAATAAATAATGACTGTATCAGTACAAAATATTTTGCCTATTCAATATAACTGAATACAGTGACTGGGCTGGTAATGTGTGTTTTTTATATTATATAAATATAAAAATAAATATAAAAGTCCTACTATACAAAGTATAGTCTTTATGGATCTCACTTATCTTGAGAACTAATAAGGCTCTCTGCTTTGCGAGACCCTGTGTGATTTTCTTACTCAGTATTATGTTTGAACTGTGCTTTTAAAATAGTGCTACAGTCTTTGCTGTAATAATAAGGTAAATAATTGCCTTTTAAAGAGAGTATTCAAATATACGGCTTAACGTTACAAAACCAGCAGAAAATATTTTCATTCGAAATATTTTTTCTCCATTCATTTTATGTGTAGTATTTGCCTTTATAGTTGCAAGCCTGGGCGTTAAGCTGGCAGAATGGACACTTTCAGTAGTAAGCCATTTGGTTTGTTTCCTCAATTTAAGTTGAGAGTTGAATTTTCATTGGTTTAGTTTGAGCTTTTTGTACAGGTTTTTTTTTTTTTTGAGGGTCGTTTTGCAGCCGGGTTTTCCTATTGAAGCGGTTTGGTTACCATGTATGGGACTAAAACAACCAGAGGCCTTCATTTTAACCCTCAACCTTCTAGTTGCATAGTGTTTCTCTATTAGCACTACGCCTTCATAATGTGCTATACTCTGTGATGACATCGTCGTTGAATTCACCAGCTTTTTTTTTTCCATAAAAAAAACGAACCCCATGCTTTTAAGAATTTGATTACGGCCTGATTATAGCTCTTGTTAACAAAATTCCATTCAGTCTCAGTAGCACAAACCCCACCCCCATCAAGCCTGGTAGCAATTTTGAGCTATTAATTTTCCATGCACATGTAATTGACTGCAGACATCTGAATGCTTTGAATTGTGCTCTCTGTGTCATCATAGGCATTCAATCTCAAGCTCTCTAAATTACAAAAAAAAAGCTACAACAACCAACAAAGAAGAGATCATTGGTCTGTGTTCTGTACCTGGATTTTACCTGTAACCATTTACTGTGTTTCGTGTGCTACAGGTAAAATCTATTTTAAACAGTCAGTAGCAAAGCAGTTTCACTCAAAGTAAAGGCAGGATAATAGCTTTTGCTATATCGCTGTTCAATGAATTTAGAAAAACAGATATAATGATGTAAGAGATGTCAGCGGCATGTTCCCTTTAGCTGGTCGTGAATCAGGTTTTCAACCGAGTTCTAGCTACGCACTTTTTGAAGGGGTGGTGGAGGCATTCGGTAAAGGTTCAAACATATCAACCCCGGCAGCTTCGCAGGCCAGCAGGTCTGCAGCACAGCTGAGAGGTCCAGTACTCTTCAACCAGTGCTGATCTTCCCTTATGGGCTAGAGGCTGTTTTGTGGTTATTAACTTCTTGGTGCGTTAGTTGGAGGGGTCCATATGCACTTTTGCATTGGCCCTGTCTGTTCTTGTGGAGTTTGTAGCAGGGTGCCGCGATAGCAGAATCAAACTGGTTTGGGTAAATATCTTTCCTATGATTTGATGTTCCCCAATTGTTTCTGCAGGAACTGCTTAATACTACAATCTCAGTGTAAGGCATGTCCCCTAAATATTCCCTCTAAAATTGAGTAATGCAATTGGAAGTGTTTGTACATCTTTTTACCCCCTTGCAAATAAAAAGTGAGGGGGCTTTTTTTATTATTGTATTAATCAATTTCTAAGGAAGATGTAGCCTCCTTCTTGTATAACTCGATACTGCTGAGCACCAATAGAATAGAACAGAATATACTAATTTCCCCTATGTGGGCCATGTAACAGTGCCACATCTACAGCCTGGGGTGCCTCATGATTATGAAAATGAAATTAACCACAGTGCTGCTCCTGTGCTCTGTCACTTCCAATGCTCTAAATCTGCTCAATGAGTTTACATTTTTTGCATTTCTGCTTATTGAGTTCATCATTCATATGTTCATATATGCATAGTACATTCTCTCAAGCACGGCACAAACAGGGCACAAAAATGTAACAATTCCACCCAATGAACTCCTTGATGTAGGTATGGGACTGTCTTCTGGCTTGCAAGTATGTGGCTGGCATAGGCAGGTGCAACTGATTATCTAAAAATAAAACCCACGTATATAAAGTGTCAAAAATAAGTGGTATGCCATGCCACTTGATGTTATTAAAAGGCAGGTCAATGCTGAAATCCAACGCTGCACACGCAGACATTTTAAAGTCAGGATATCAATAGTGGTATAGCAACATTAAGGTTTGCTGATTGCAGATGTAAAATTGGATCTGGACTATGGACGAAGACAAAGCTGACTAAGTGGAAACCTGGAGGAGGCCTATTACCATGGGAGGGTGTGGGTATTGGGTGTACTGACCTCACAACGCCACTATCAAGACATCAATCAAAACAAATCAGGGAATAAGATTTTTCCAGAGGTTGATAAGACAAGTGTCAATGTAAATAAATCTCTTTATTTAAATGATAATGGAATTACTGAATTTGTAACGGATTAGCAAATAATGCTACATTTGTTCAGTTGTGATTCTTAATAAATGGATAAAATTCCTTTTATAACATATTGTCTTCAAAAGACAAAAAACAAATACATGTCATTATTAAAAAACATTAATTTAGCTCCATTATAATCTTTACAAAACAATTTAAATGTATTTTTTTTCCTCTCTATGATTGATGTTATTTGCAATGGTACTGTAAATTAATTTGGTTTGTAGAGACATCAATTACCACAGCCCATGATTATGAGGTTTAACTGTACCTCACACTGGATACAGGGAGTATGGTGCTTCACCAGCAGCAGTACATTAAAAGTTTGGTGGGTACTGCTGTAATGACCTTTATTTTACAGTCACTACAATTGTACTTGCTGCTTCTGCTCAGCCATTTGTTACTTTTTTGTGTTACCCTTATTTTACCACACCAACAACATTGTGTTTTGGGTTTATGTTTCAGTATGAAAACCGTAGGCTGTGTTCAATGTGTAACTGAATCAGGCGAGGGTCAAGGGTGAGCTTCTGCTGCTACAGGGGAAACTTCACACCAAACTTCACTTTCAGTTTTTTTTTTCTGTGATAGAAATAGATATCATTGAACTCTGAAAGGATCCCATGTGAAAATGTAAAGATCCAGGATAGTTTTCATTGTTTAGGAAATGGCTGACTGGCTACTCAGATTTAGAGATTTATAAATATTACTAATATATATATATATATATATATATATATGTGTGTGTGTGTGTGTGTGTGTGTGTGTGTGTGTGTGTGTGTGTTTAATATTTGTGAGATACCTATAATAGTTAGGTATAGGCAAGGAACTTTCAGAAAACCTAATGTGCATGGAGTTGCAAAACTACACGGCATCCACCAGAAATGGTACCTTGTTAAGTCTTGCTGAATACAATCTTTTTTCATATACATTTTTTGCCTCAACCAAAAAAGTAAATAATAACATAAATGTCTATAAAGCTTAATATAACAGAAGCCAATGGCTGCAGTTGGCCACACTGAAATATTTCAATTTCTGTAATGAAAAGCCAGGACCAAAATTTTGGGAACCAGCTAATTGTACTTTACTGAAAAAAAATGATAATTAGATAATAATTTTTATTTTATTTTATGATAATTAGAAATAAGATACTTTTACAAAAAAGGAAAAGGCCATTACATAAAATTTTACGAAATGTGATTAGTGTATTGTCAAAGTTTTGATTTAGTCCCAGCGAAAGACATGGTAGGAAATATAGGACAGTCAGAGATAAATGGAAATATAGAATAATACAGAGAGCCGAATGGACATAAACGTCCGTAAGGCTGAAAAATTTAACATTTTATCTTCCCTTTCTGGTGACAGGCAATCCTTGCAGAAAATAATCAAATTTTTTGAATATCTAACTGCATTAGGGCGACTGACTGGGCTCATGTGACCACCTGCACACAATGCTCAGATTACATTAATAATAATGAAGGTCATTTCCATGTCATGAATAAACAGGTGCTCTCAGAAATCAGTTGAGAAGGTATTGTTGCACCTGCTTATTATCACAAGTGAAGGTATAATTCCTTAATGCTCCAACTGGTTAGCAAGATGCATGAATGAAAGATTATCTGGGTTATCTGGTGTTCCTGTCCCACAAATTAAAGCTGAGTTTATATTTCTCTTAAAATTTGTTATTAAAATAAAAAATACATATAAAAACTTTAGGTGAAATCTTATGGATAGTGATTATTTTTCTTCAACTTGTATTGTATGGAAGCTTTTCAGTGCCAGATACAAAGCAATGCATATGTTGAAATACAAACTATATTGTGGTATTTATTACATTGCAGGATTTTGCGATTTTGTCCAGCGATGATGAAATATTCTATGTAGTCTTGAATGCTTAACGTTGCTTAAAGCAGAACTATTGTAGTGAATTAATTGAATTTAATACGCAGAATATGCATTGCGGTGTCCATGTTTTGTTTTGATGGCACCGCATTTAGAGTACCAAAATTAAATACAATGTTGGGGTGGAGCCTGGATATGATCAAAGTCCTGGACTGGGGTTATGTATGGTTGAAATTAAACTGGTTAGCTATCAATCAATTCCCCTGGTGCATCGCTCATGTTGCTGATGGTGCGTAGACCTGAATATAGTACAGAAGTGTATTGTCAGAGATCACAGTAGAGAGTTAGCATTAGCATACTTACTTCCGGTCCAAGAAAAAAAAATTCCCATAGCTTGTAGATTAGATTGATTTGCCAATTGTAACAATTGCCAATAAAAGCTCTGTGTTTAGCACAGGCCTAGATGATGTAGTTTTTATTTTTATTTTTTATGGGTTAATCTCTCTCAATTAATATGGCTTTTATCAATGTTATACCATTTATTTACTCAGTCTGTTGCTAAAGAGCTGCTTGCATGCCATGCCTAATTCAGTCACTAACTTCACGTTGCTTTAAGCATGAAAATAATTTAAAAATTATAAAGGATTGTTTATCAACATTAGAATAATACTTAATTGTGGCATTCAAATATTATGATGCTATTATGAAAGCAATTAAGATAAATAATTAATCTTGTATTATTTAACAATGAGTGTATTATCTATCATTGCAAATTTGAAACATCTAGTACTGCAATGCCACGATATACTTCGTATTTGAACATATGTATTGCCTTTCTATAGTATTATGACTAGAAACTTTGCACAACACAATACACTATGCATTAAAAGATTGGCTAAATCCAGTATCAAGATACCTTGCTGCTGTTGTATCATATTTTAGGCTACCGTGAAGGATAACAAAGGACTCTCCCATTATCATAACCAATCGAATTATTGATTTTTTTCAACAGAGTTGATAAAACTACAAAACGGTACATACAATATGCTCTACCACCTTCTTGAAGTGTACATGATATTCAGTGTGGGTTACAGCTAAGTAAAAATAGTTTTTTTTTCACAAAGTTTTTTGTGTGACTGGTCATATGCAACTGGTATATAATTAGTAATATATCCAGCAATCATATCTCCTGAATATTGTTAACCGTCAGATACTTGAGAAAAGAAAGAAAAAGAAACTTGACTGAAAAATTGTTTTATATTTTAAATAATCAAGCATTACTGATTGTGTAGTTAAGACCATTCTTTATCACAGACTCTCATATTTCACTACAGCTGCAGGCCTATATATTGTACTATCCCCAGGGTTCTGGCCAGAGCAAGATTAGAAAAATACCCAGTCCTCTTAGCGAAGATTCAGGATTACTTTAATATAGCAATACAACAAAATTAAAATTTACAAAAATTAAATTATTGAAAAGATAAATTTTTAAACAAATTTCCATAATAATGAAGAGTCTGTGTATTGACAGGTTAATTTCAACATTGGGGATGCAATGAAATCTCGCCAGGACTTTATATAGATGAGTTGCATATGGTGTTGTAGTGGTAATCAAATACTTTCTTGACTGGCTAGTTTTTCTGAGAGGCAGATAAGGTTTTATGATATTCTTTTATGATAATAAAATAATATTGATAATATTGATGTTAGTGCAGTGGAGCTTAAGATCAGTCCCATTAACATATTAATTACTTACCTATAAATTTAGAGTTTACTAATTACTAATTGTATTCACTTATATTTCAGGTCAAATTTGGTGAATACGTTTTTTTAAGTGGTAAGATAATCGATACTTAACATAATCAACAGACAACCAGGTAAAAAATATTAAAGTCTATTAAACAAAAAGGTTTTCAAACAACATGGATGTGCAAATGCGTACGAACGAAACACAGAAAGTGCGTAGGCACAAAAATATTCGGATTTATAAAACAGTGCGCACATCCCACGCTGGTTTTCCTTTATAAATCTCAATCTACTCGAAATTTTGCGTACGTGTGCGAGCGTCTTGTCCCACCCAAATAACGCCTATAATTGCCCATAAATGATCACTGAAACGCCCTGAATTAATACTAAAATCGATACTGACTACATGACTGCAACAACGGCAAATCAGAACAGAAGGTTATTTGGCAATGATTTCAGCCAATACACTCCTTTTATAGGTTTCTTTATATAATTGTTCTTATATAAGCATAGGCCCTATCATAATAATAATAATAATAATAATAATAATAATAATAATAATGGTTATTGTAATAATAATTATAATTCTAACAACAACAATAATTACAACAATAAAACTACTACTATTCATAATAATAATATTATTAATAATAATAATAATAATAAAAACATCCATCTATCTATCCATCGGGGCATGTGTGTGTTAGGGGCCTGACATGACAGGGCCTCAGGACAAAGAAGTTTGAGAAAGGCTGCTCTAAAGCTTCATTCATATAAACATGCCTTACTTAAGCTTTCAGCTGACAATATAAGTGTTTCAGCAATCATTATCATGATGTGAAGGCGATGTAGGGACCAAGCACAGTCCAAACAAACTACATTTCCCTCTCTCCGGCACCAAGGGCTGACATCATCAGCCATCGCCCCATAGCCGGTACTTTAAAACTCATACGCTCAGTCACATAGAGCCGTTAGCCGGTCATAGATCACACTGTTCCTTAAAAGCAAAGAACAGACTTCTATTCTCCCCTCTATTCTGCCACTGTCTCCTGCTGTAGTGTCCTAAGGAGGGACATAGCTCCACCTGGGCCTAAAGGAGAGGGAATCCTTTAGTGCTGAAACCAACTGAACTCAAAGTTCAGATCACATCTTTTGATTAGGACTTAGTTATCAGTAACACGGATCCTCTACACAATTCAATACCCCCTGCGTTGATGCAAATTCATATTTGAGGTGGGAAAGGAATACAAATCAATGCAAACACATCACTGTGTGGATTTTGTTAAATCATAAGTTTTGATCCAGATTCTTTTTGAGGCAACGAAGGATTTTTCGTTGATACAGTTGTTAGGCTTTTAATACTTCTTCTACAAGAGGAGAGCAGTTATACATAAACAAATGTTGAAATCGGTTCTATGATCCACATTGTTCTCAACCATATGTATCCACCTCCGGCGTTATATATAGTCTTTTCTGACCTCCCCTTTTGATATGTAACCCATTAAGTGCAAAACATTGCAGCCCTGATGAGTCACCCATTAACACTCAAACAGCATCTCTTAACAGCAAAATATAAACAGAGCCTGCAGAGATAACAAGATAATTATTGCTCTTGGCTAGGTTAAGAAAGGGTAAGAAAATCCAGATCTTGTGAACTCTAGACATGCATCTCATGTCCTGTTCTTAATCTTTGGTCACCCATACATGTGGCTCCTTCCTGTCTCCTGTTTAGTCACTGGAGGTAGATATATCTCCCAAACATTTTCTTTGTGAATTTTTTGTAGACCTATGCCTTTGACGGTATGAAAGGTGCTAAGCTGGTGAGCAAGAATTTTAGAAACAAGGAATTGCCAGGTTCATTAGGTTTAGATGCAAATATATGACCTAAGATGAAGTCAAGAGAACCCATGCATATATAATCAGTTTCTTGAACAAATGGGATATACTGATGTTTGTAAATAATGTTCTTGCCGGTAGATGTTGTGGCAACCCCGGGGCTTATGGAGGGCAGAAGCCGCTCCCCCCTCAGGCAGGGGGGCGGGTTTTTGAGCAACGGTACGTTCACTCCCCAGCAATCACCGACACAGGTGAAACGAATCGGCTGGCTGGGGAGGCAGAGAATAAAAGCCGGCAGACAACAGGAGAAGTCGTCGGCACCTGCGAGGGAGAACAAGGTGAGCACGAACAGAAGCAACGTGTACCGAACGAGAGAAAACGTATGCCCTGTCGTTTCAGCTGTGGCCAGGAAACGGCAGGAAGATCCAGCCAGGGAACGCGCCGGAGGAGAGCCGCGAAGTATTCCCCGGACGAGGAGGAAGAGACGCCGGACATAGGGTCGGCTAATTGCGTTTTGCCCCGGACCGGGCGGAATTTGAGTTGTATGGTTTTTTTGTCTTCCTTTTTACCCCGAACCGGGAAGAATTTCAGTTGTGGGTTTTTCGTCTTTTTTCCCCAAACCGGGAGGTTTCTGTGATTTCATTTTACGGCCGAAGGTGCCGAAATAAAGATCGTGCACGGAAAAAAACGACCGCTCCCGATCTTTTTCCTGTGGGAATTCCCCGTGCTTGCCACAATGTGTTTAAGAACATGTTCATCTAAACTCATTTGCACGCAATCTATCCATAACCTAGCCCTTTCCTAGATACTTGTGTCCTCCTTTGTTTAAGACTACGTGTGGAACTGCGTCTCTCTTCCATTTCGTCTTCATCTTCATCATCATCATCATCATCCTCAAATTCCTTTGTCCACCATTTTGCCCATGTGTTGTCCTCCCTTTTGTTTGTGAACCCATTCCCCCATTAATAAATAATTTATATATTTACCAGGTGGTTTGTGTTGATTTCATTTAAATATTGATCAAAGTAATTTCTAACTACAATTCCAAGAACTTTCTCCTTCAGCGATAATAAGAAAATAATGAAACAAAACTGATAAAATAAGCCAACAATAAATGGTGCCTTTCAAGAGGAGCTGCCTATGGGGGATCAAACCATATTATGAAATAAATAAATAAATGAATAATTGGACTAAGAACAAATTGTTGAAAGAAATACTGAAATATAAAAATAAATGATCATATTAATGCAAAAATAAATAAATAAATGCAAAATAGTTATGGAAAAATAAATTAGTGAGCAAGGTTGTTGAAGGAAATGCAGAAATGAAATAGTTAATAGATATATAAATTTGCATTTAATGTTTGTCACATCTACGCCCCACAGTATATAAACTGCAACCGTGTTGGGAAGAACTTTCCAAACAATATTTGATTTCCATTGTAGAAAGAATGCCAGTATGCGAGTATGTTTGGCTGTTATATCTGCAAAATGTGGCTACTTTGATAAGTCAAAAATTTAGATTACATTTTGTTAAACAAAACAATTCCATGATTTCTTTTTTTTTAAATCTCCAATAGTTTTTGTTCTATGCTTTAATTTCAGAGTAGTCCACAGCTGTTAAACCTGATAATAAGTATGACTCGCTTGCACTGATGGAACTGGATGCAAGGGATGTTATAAACCTGTTATAAATTGTCAAGGACATGTGGGTCTACCTCCATGTCCAATGCAACAGCTAAATGTTCTATACATGCCTCCGCACAGAAAACTACACGGTCGGGAGATTTCGTTGTCAACTACTTTGATGAGCATTAACAAGTCTCTAGAAATTGTTCATCTGATTGCGGCTATACCTGTTATTGGAATCCCACGTGAAAATTGTTTATGACTCTGTCTATGAATGTCAGGCAAACGTTATCTAGCGCAACACTTTTATTTTGATCAGCCCATGAGATTTTAGATGCCACCTCGTGATTTTTGACACCTCTCATTATCATATTGAAGGAAGAAATACAGAAATAAATAAATAAATACATTTTTTTTCAACCTTTCCTTCAACATCCTCACTCAGTTATTTATTTTTCCACTGTTATTTTGTATTAATGTGTGCATTTATTTATTAATTTCTGAATTTCCTAAAAAAGGTATTCCCTCTATTTCTTAATTTATTTGTTTTAATGTGACCATTTATTTATACGTTTCAGAATTTAGTTCAGTACTGTGCTATTCTTAGCATATTTATTTATTTATTTATTTATATGGAAGGTTTGGTCTTCCATACTACCCTGCTGCTACAGGGACTTGATCATTTCATATTGATTAATATGTTAAGAATAACTTTTAAAGTTCCCAGTCCTCTTGTGAGCTTAACAATGCTGATGCTTTAATAAATATACGGAAGCTTTGAACCAATTTAAGGTGCGAGATGATATTTGGAACTGACATTTCAAAGGCTTAATTAGACAACTGCAATTATCTAAATAATTATGTATAAAGGATTCTATACTTCTTTGTAATTATTATTAAGAAAATAGCAGGCTTTTTATTCACTTGTTTGACAATGTCTTTGCTGTAGCATTACTTTATGCATGTGAATGTTAAATGTTGATAAGTAATTATGACAGTGCATGACTGTAAACCATTGCCCAAAATGCAATTAAAACACTCCATGCTTTTTATTAGATTAAAACATTTCACTATGAACTTTCAGTCTGATGTATCCAGAAGTATAAATATAGTTATCAATTAGTAAAGCTTAGTTCCCCTAGAGTTTATTTTAGGATGGCTGTCATTTTTCTATTTAATTGTATTTATATTTTAAGGTCAACATCAGTTTCAGTACAAGGTCCTTATGGTAATTTAAACAAATACATTTTTAGCTGAAAGCAAAGACTTCAGTTGTTTAGTCTTTCTGAACAATTAATCATATCTCAATCTCCAGCTGGAGGACCCAAGACAGTTTAATCATTTCACATACTGGTGTGTTTTAAGATGTAATAACACACTGAGACATCACATTGACACAGATACAGCTATGATTTATGTGTCCCGTTGGAGTGGAAGCTGGAAAACAAACTGATCACTGAATACTATAGATTTTACAAACTGTTGAGTTTTGTGCTGATCTGTATTTTACCATTTTGGTAGTTTCACTACGAGAGAGAGATTGCATATCAGAAGAAAAATAAAAACTGCTGACACTCAGCAAATTTCTTTACAAATGACCATAAATTCACATTCAATCTTGGAAACACATGGCAATATTCCAGTATGGGATATCAAATGTAAAAGTTAAACATAAATTAAATATATAACTGCATTGTAAATATGAAATTTGACTCATTAAATTTTACATTAAAATTATCATGCACCTTGCTTTCATGACTGCCCATATATGAATGGTTTCTACATTTAGGATTCTTGTATTTACTGTATTGCTCTGTCTGATCTGAGCGCTCTGCCTATTAAACCGTTTTTGTCTCTTGGATTTGCATTTTCAATTAAAGTGGAAGAAACGCTGCACTTGGTTCCATCACTTCTGGCTTCCAATGGTTACAAATGCGCACCTTAGTTAGCTAAATCGTGTGGCAAAAAAAACACCAGTTACTACATTTTAGCTGTTTATAAATTAACCATGTGTTGGCAATTTCTATTTTTACAGAATTTATTTTTTGTACCAGCATTTCCGTTCTTTACAAAGTAAAAGCTTTATAAATCACTTTTGGTCAACTTTGGATATTTGGTCCAAATATCCCCATAAGCCCCCTTTATTTTGTTTTGTGCTTGTACTTATACGATTAATAATGAATAGTCATCTGAAACAGTACAAGAAATCGACTTGGGATGGACATTAAAAACAATTATCAGTGCAGTGCTATTTTGGTCCCAGTTCTTTTTTATAAAATAGTATTCTGATTGTGATATCCTGACCTCACAATCAATAACCTCATAACCGATTTGCCTAATCAATTTTTTCCATTCTTTTAAGTTCTTGTTTAAAGTAAGAAACTGCATGTGAACATACGGGCAATATAATTAAATAAGCCATATGTACAACTTAATCCTATTTTTTAAAAACAGCATAGGATAAGGGAGCATTTGTTTGCTATCTAGGTGCGGGGTGCAACTAAATAGATAATAGCAGTTTGTCATCTCTTCTTTAAGGGGTGAACATAGGCCAGTCTGATTTGCTGCCGTATAACCACATCTTTACCAGATCTATATGTTGATTACTAGTTTAAGCTAACCATTTTAACAGCTGTGTTTGCCATGGCTACACCATAACGCACCATGAAAATTACAACAACAGCATTGCGGTCCCTCAACTCACCTGTGCCTAGTGTCTCTAGCACTATGAAATCCGAAATAAAGCCCTTGATGTGCATGTTTCAGAAAAAATTACACAAAAAATCTAAGGAAAATCTATTTTAATTACTCAATAACAGTGTGACACATGGTGAATGAACAACTCGGAAAAATCGGAAAACACTCAGATTCCAGTAAACTCTGGCCACACTATATTTATTTTATACACTGGAGCGCGATGCAAAAAAGAAAAAGAATACCCTTTGTGGTTCCCTCCTCTCCACGGGTTTGCTACACAAAACAAGAAACTAAAATAAAACTAACATAAATTAAACAAAGTTTTCTTTTCCAGCCTCCCTAGTTTTCCACTGCGCTTTCCTGGTGATCTTTTCCCATGCATGAGTGGGTGTGTGAGGTTTTTTTCCCTCTCTCGAACTTGGCTCCTGTCACACATCTAATTCCCAAACCGGAGCGCATACTGAGAAAACCAGGATGGTAATGAAGGTTCCTAATTGCCTACATTTCCCAGCAAGTGCTCCTGCGCTAGGAATTTAGAAGTGGGCATGGAGAGTAAAACTTTATTTATAAAAGTACTTTATCGCCTGGGTAGAATTTGCACAAGTGTGTGCCCCTGTTGCCCTGCTTGTCTTGAGCTTTGAGGAAATGTTCACGAATCAGCCGCCTTGGAATGTTCAGGTTCGTTCAAAAGTCCATAACATACTGAACCACATCCTAACTGAGGCGCAGACCCTTCGTTCAAGTTTCCTTAATAAGTGCCAAGACGTAGCGGTATAACACATTGACTGGGAAAAATCCAATGGAGACAACAGGGGATTGATAATCCTAGAGGTGCCTTGTGATGTCTAGGGAGAAAACTACCACATCATCGCTTCTCATTTACGGCACTCCCAAGACACCGTTGCATATGGCGCTGGAAGGTGACAGGGAAAATACAGAGGCCGAAAAGCATCCGGGTGAACTCAAAAAGAGTGAGGGGGGTTACAAAAGTGGTCTTCTTTCTAAACGCAATTTAGTACTCCTCAAAACAAGTGATACACTCATTGAATCATGAATCTTGGTCCATGTGCTAAATGTTTTAAGTTAAAAATAATTTTGCTACATCCCAAAATATTAGGATATTTACATATAACACCAAAAGGGTTTACACCGTTTGTTTCAGTGCATATCACATTAAAAAAGCTAAGCAAGTCACTCCAGGTAAGGCAATCAAAACAAAAACAGCAAAAATTTCATGAAGAATTTATAAAGAGCAATTCGCTGGCTGGTTAAATTTATCATCACTGAATTCATAGCTGCAGAGACTATTGATATCCCAGTAACACATTGATTGAACAATATCAATATCGTATGGAATAACTGACATTGGTGTACACCACTAAAACATTTTTTACATTTGTGGAGAATGATAAAGATGAATTAACTACTTAGAAACAAAACAGCAGTATCAAGACTTGTTGCTTGTTTCAGTTTTTTAAATACCAGAATCAGTCAATTATATTTTTGGATTTCTAAATACACTTATTTTTTATTGAAGAAAATTAGATAAATGTAGAGGCCTCCAGTCTCAAGTCATCACTAACACTTTTAAAAACAGCTAAATTGAAATGAAATAATTCTTGCATTTCTATTTACGTATTTTTTTTGTATTTAGATTAAAAATATTTACAGCTTAATTACGCTGCAGAAAAAAAATGTAATATAGAATATAGAAAAAAAAATCTCTGTCTTAATTATTGTTTGATGTGTTGCCAGCTGACCATTGGTTAATGGTGGAAAGCATATAATCCACCAATGTTGATTTTTTTTCTCCAGTGTAAAGAAGTGGATCTCTGGATTGCAGTGTTCTATACAAACAGCAGGTGGTGTCCAGGCGCCAAACATTTTACGCCTGGATTACAGTGTAATATGTATTAGAAGTATTAAAACAGTTAATTTGAATTCATTGGAGTATTTTTGCATGACAAACTTTTTTCTAATGCGTGCAAATGGATAATAGATATCTATAAAGTTATATCCATTACAACATATTTAACATAAAATGTATCTACCTAATATACTGCTTTGTTAAGAATTTTATTCACATTAGTTCTTTTTCTCCGTAGCATTTGTGAATTTGTGGCTCGAAATTGTACCACATAGTGAACATGGGAAAGGAAAAAATTGTTATTCTGCATGAATATACAGGAATATTTTATGTTTTGAATCTTGTTTATGCATGTTGAAAAACAATGTACCTTTAATACAAAACCTTTAAAGTTAAAGTGAAGAAATAGAATTGCCAGTCATCACAAATCAAAAACCACCTTAATACTTAATATTATGCTTTATGTGTGTGTGTGTGTGTGTGTGTGTGTGTGTGTGTGTGTGTGTGTGTGTGTGTGTGTGTGTGTGTGTGTGTGTGTATAACCTATTTTCTATGTCTTTTCTCTGATAATTTCTGAATCAAAACATTTGAATACCTGTTTATGTTTGGAAGCCTTTACATTGCACCTCAGTAATTAATCAGTTCCTATACAAACAGTTTCTACACACTTTGCATTAGATTGAAAAAGAGATATATGCTCATTTTGCTTCATAAAAACTAGCGGTCCTCAAGGATATATAATTTTGTCAATTGAATTTAACTCTTGTCAGCACAATGTAAAGAATATTTTAAAAGCCAATAACCACATACAATGATTTTTAATGGTTTAATTATTTCCTTAATGTCAAAGCAACATTTATAATACCTTTTAAAACAACAGATCCATCATTTAGAACTTGGCCTTGGGATAAGTGCTTTTCACAAGTGTATTTAAAACTTTGACAACTTTAGTATCTAATAGGAACATAATTCAAGGTAGCATCTTATTGTTTGAAATAACTTTGAAGGCAAAGCATTTTTGAAAAGAATAGAGATAATCTAAATCTCTTTCTGTGCTAAAGAAATATTAATTGGGGTTTGCAATGATGTTTCCTTAGAAAACAATTAATGCACAAAATTATTATGCTCAAAGTAGTCTAACTTAATGTTCAATGTTCAAAAGTCTTGAAGTTAATGAAGTTAATGTTTTAATTTAGCAATAAGGCACGAGAATGCAGTACAGTGAATATAAGCACTGTTAAAGGGTATTGTTAGGCATAACATGCAGCAGACCCTTTTATATAAAAATATTTCTTAAAAAAAAAATTAGGTTATTAAGTTAAATAATTTGACTTTTTCAACATTGTGGCTAGGTAAGGAAAACCTTACTGTGTTACTAGTTAGCGTATGTAGCTCATTTTAGCTATCGAAAAGTCTCTTGAGAGCACCACATTGAGAGATAGTGTTGTAATTGACTTAATGTCAATCCCAGCACCACTCTTTACACCTGTTGAAGAAGCATCTCAAAGCCAACTTAGTTTGCTGAATTGTGTTTTTTTTTACTCCTTCTTTCTCACATCAGTCAAACTCAATCACTCAATTGTCATGCCACATAACATATTGATATTTACCTCAAACATTGTTGAAGGCTTCGTAAGGCTAAATGTTAACAACACACCAATTATTATTATATTTTTTTCGATAATCACTTTTTGCTGTGAAATCCATCAATATGCTTTCCACTTCAAGCATAAATGCATAACTCTATCCTATTTAGTTTAACTGGGCAGCATTTACCACGGTCTACTTGGTTTATGGTTTCTCTCTTCGAATGTCATGGCATACATTTCTACCTTGTTTATCGAACTGTCTGAGGCCTGTCAAAGGAAAACAGGTTACAAGCCCTACGTTTTATGTGCCTATAACAGGGTAGCCTTTTAGATTTGAGCTAGGTTCCCGAGCCACTTTGTCATTTCCTACATCGACTTTTAAAAGCACATGAAAGATGGGCTTGCTCAACAGCAACAAATTCAATTGAGAATGGAATCATTCAGGGTTTGTATATTGCAAATATAACTTGGAGCGATTTAAAGTGTACTGCGGTAGCTCACTAGACCCACAGTTGAACCCAAACCTGATGTTGCATATTTAGATAATGCTTCACATAAATATATACAGGGTCCCCCTTTGCTTCTGCTGTCTCTGTCATGTTATAAATGTCAGTGCCAGCAGAGATCCGGCTGCATCAACAGTGTCTATTCAATAATATGACTGGAAAAAGAGTAAATTTACTCGTGTTTTATTGTGCTTTTGTCAATATCTTGCACAATAGAAACTCTGAGAAAGTAACAACATTGGATTATTTCCTCTCTTTATCAGACAGCCTCTATTATGTCTTTAATAAAATCAATGGTCAGTCTCCTCAGTTTAAATCAACAAGGCTTTAATGTAGCCATAAAGTTAATCCATCCCTCAAAACATCCCTTGACCTTGCATCAGCACATTCACAGAACCTCACAGACATTTTTAAAGGAAGAGGTCAATGTTGTGCAGATTAATAGCGTGGAAAACAACGGGTCTTCCTATTTTATAAACGTTCTCTAATTTCTAACAATATTTTTTTTTACAGTTCTTGTAGCATTATTTATGTTATGACTATATTATGCCTAAGATATGTCTCTGTTTATAATCTTCCTCTTGTATGGTTTATTTTTATCAAACTGAGCCGTCCCAAGATGAACATGATCCTCAGTCATTTACTAAGGTGGGTAGCTGCAAAAAATATCACATGCTGTTTCAATTTTTTTCTCGCTAACATAAAAAAAATAAGGTACATTGTGCTGTGCAACATATGAAGTGTGGACCTTGTTCTGGTTATTGAAAAATAAATATGTAATAATCTAATTTCCAGGAGTTCTCATGCCCCTTTCATGCCTTTCTTTAAATACAAATATACCCGTCTGAAATCTATGCCTTTCTTTATCCTATCACAGATGGTTGGCTTCCAGAAGTTACAATGCTTCTTGATAATGTAAAGGAATTTGGGTTTGATATGTGTTAATGAATACTGCAGTCATACTGGAACCCTAAACACTGGGAAGAGTGTGGTCCTGTTTGTTGTGAGCCTGAAACAATAGCCAGGGAACATGGCCTCCTTTCTGGAGCTGTTACTCTTCTTCCAATAAAGATTGTCGTGCATTATTTTAACTGAACTTCTCAACAGTTTCAAGAATTTGCATTTCTCTATTTTTCGTTGAAACGATGGAAGTTGGGTGTGAAAGCAAGTATTAAATACACAAATCAAGTAAAAATGTTGGTTCTCACTGTATGACGTAGATACAAGACATGTTTCTGGCATCAGCGATTGATGCGACTCTGGTCCACATGGCGGCCTGTCATGTGACTTTATTTTTGTCCTTTGACAGGTTTATAGTAAGGTCATTTATTTATTGTTTATTAAATATTAGCTATATTTGTGTATATATTTGTATAATATTAGACAATTATGTGACTAGGCTGGTGGTTTTCCTGGGTGGAAAAAAACCCCAAGCCAAATCTACATAAAATTTATGTTTTTCTCATCTTCAGTCACAATCAGTTTAGTTATCTTTGTTTTATATGTGTTTTGTAACGCCCCAACTGAACACTGTTTTAACAGCTAATCTGAATCCCGTTGGTACCCCTATGGCACCTTCTATCCCCTAATACACAATTGCAATCAAGAACATTGACATTAAAGATTATTTAAATCTGGAGTAATTCATTTTAAAAGTTTTATGTTAGGATTTTTTCATTTCTTCTGAACTTAGCTGTAAGGAATAATGATTTTAGACCTTTTTCTGAGAATCTCCATAAAGCTTAAAACGTTCTCTGAAATACTTAGTGACAGGATTTCTCTGACTATTAGCTGTGGTGCTTCCAGGAGGTGCGTGGGCCGACAGGACTCTCTTAACAGCCCAGCTGTTATCTCATCACCACGGGAGGTGCAGGAGAATGTACACTCTGCCTCTGGCAGCAGTAAACCTGCCTTTTCTTCACAAATGTAGTACGGTATTTCAAAGCCGGAGGAATTGCTCTGGTGGAGCCATTGAGGAACACTAAAATCTGCCATTGCCAGTTTCTCTCCTGCTTTTTGCTCTTGAAGTAAAAAGAAATTCTGCATTTATTAAACAAAATGTAGATGGATGTGTTGGTACTTTCTTAGATTAAAATGCACAAATCAAAGATACATATTTCCATAGGAAGCAAAGAAAAAATGTGCTATTTTTAACTATTTACTAATTTGTATTATAGACTTAAAAGCTTTAAAAGGCAACATACTTTGTTAGGTTAAGTAAGGAGACTACATCAGGTTTAGGCATCAGAGACTACTGAATAGAGCAACATGTTGTACACCAAGAGAAACAGGTAAAATGGCCTGATTAAAGCAAAGTTCCATTAGTAAGGAGACATGGTCCAATTAGTTACAGAATGGGCCGAGGTACTAGTGAACCATCACATTGTGAAAGAGATCAGTAATTGTATAACGATGGCTCCTTTATTTCACTCAATTGTATGAGTCTAATATCCAATCTGTTCTTTTTAAAAAATTTGCATGGCCACAGGATTCTCACATTTGTCAGACTTCCTGGCATGGCACAATGTGCCTGCCGTGGACTGCTCACTCTATACATCCAAAATGTAGCTTATAAAGCACCACTGGGATTCACTGGATCCACATTCCAAGCTGTGTATTTGCTGAGGTGTGTGCAATGCTTTTCGCGCTATAGAATTTGATTTCCCAGAGTGAGCTAAACACTCATGTAATATCAACGCCACATCAGGGCATTAGTACTGCTAGATGCAACTGAAGCTACATAATGTGAACGAGATTCAAGTTTTATCCGAAAGACCGCACCCTGTAGTTGTTCACCTTCTTTAATTAGATAATAGGTTTCTAAACTTATGCCTACCTGTCATAAGTGTTCCAGTGATATTTGACACATAATTAAACATGTTTTAATGCCTCTGAGGGTGTATTTTAGTAATCCATAATCATAGGTTGTCTGGACATTTAGAATGGAGGACAAAGAAGATTAAGCAGGATGAGCTTGTGACATTTAGCTAATTACTATTAATAAATATATTCATGTATTCACTTGAGGACTCAAGTCATCTTTGAAGTGAGAGACATCTGTTAATGACTCCTATGTGTTATGTGGCTTAAATTTTGAGTTGTCCATCTTGTGTTTTAGCACAAATCTATTCCTTTTCCATGAACAATATAATGGGAAAACCTGAAAAACAGAATCAGAGGCATTTTTGAAAATCAAAAAAGGTCACATTCAACCCAGGTAATGCATGATTATTATCTATTTTTATATTAATACATTTTTGTAATTCATCTCCAATTGTTTTAATCATTTCAGCTCATCGCTACAAATCCTGCCACCACAAAAGGCTAATTGTACGCCATCACTATGCTTTCCCTGTTACATTACATCTTATTATCTTTGGGAATGATTTTATTGATATGACCATAATGTATCTGTAACACAATATGTAGGCTAAGTCTCTAGGAAGCCAGCTGTCCCCAGATCAAAGCACGTCAAAGCACAAGGTGAAACAGCTGGTATGTGAGTTTGCAGACATGTTTTCCTGCATTCTCCTGCGTTCTCCTGTCAGAGCGCACATCCCTTATCGAACACTTTAAAAGAATGGTGTTACTGGAGGAAACAGAAAAAAAAGCATGAAAAACACAATCTCCCGGATGACCCGGTGATATCTCAGTCCTGCGCCTTTCAGCTACCAGGTGGTCAACCGTCCAGATGCTCAGATGATTGTTTTTATTTTCAGATTATTTTTGAGGGTAACCTGTGAGGCGAAACCTCAAAGAAAGTTATTTTTATTTTTGTGAACAAACTCCCGCAGAGGGAGAATAAAGAGCAGAAGCCAGGTTATGAGAACAAAGTTTCCTGAGTGGTGTCACGATAATTTCCGAACCGTGCAATTGTAGGGTGCAGCAGGCTCGGTCATGAATAAATGGCTTTTCACCGGTTCACCTCCACGAAAGGCGATTCAAAGTAAAAGCTCCCTAATTTGGATGACTGCACTTCAACTGTGGGTTTGCTGTCTCCTCCCTCTGCCTTTTCTCAGTTACACAAATAGTTTAAATTATGTTGTCCAAGGTGGATTTCCAATTCCTTCAGTAAACCCTTCACTTTCAATGTATTTATTATGTAAAAGACACAGACATTACAGAAGGTATTCTGGAATCAAGGTGCCGGATATAGGTTAGCAATTCTATGTAGATGTGCAGTTAAATAAATAGCAAAGTTTTTCGATCAGGATAATTGAAAGACATAATAAGATTTTAACAAAACCTTTTTTAATTGAAACATTTTTCATTAAAAATAATTGGCAAAAAACACAGTAATTATTCATAAATCAACATGTTTGTTTATCCATCATTTGTATTAGTGACAGTGAAGGTATATTCACAAAAGTATTGATGTTAATTTCAACACAAGCTGTTTTTAAGTCAGCCATCCTTCTCCATGAATTCACTTGCCTTTTTAAAAAAAAGGATGTGCACTTTTTTTTAAAAGATGTCCACTTTTGAGCCACCATACTGATATTCCTCAAGCTCATTATGTATTTGTGATAAGTATTCCTCAGTTCCCCGTGGGGTACAATTTAATCGGTTAAATCAATTCAAAGTTCAACTCAAATTCAGTGTGAAAATAAAAAAAATATATTCTAATATGATTTTAAAAGGTATTTTAAAAATGTGTTAATTTTTATACACATGTGTATATTTTAGCTGTACATGTGCTCATTTTTTTGAGCTGATAGAAGAAGAAGTTTATTTACACACACACACACACACACACACACACACACACACAGATACAATCATAGAATAATTAAATTAACCATGCAAATATCTTCAACTTCAGAGCTTCAAAAGAGCTGCAGTAAGGATTTCAGTCTACATCTCACATGCAACCTTACATGCAAACAGAAAAAGGATAGACTATTTCCTTAGTTACATAAACATTGACATTAACAGATGATTTAATAATCTATGTAAATAACACCAGCTGGCTTCAAAATGGCTTTTTGAAATGGCAGACAAGAGGTTTTAGTGGAGGTTCTATGCAACTGTAATAATTGTAAATAATAGCAGGTGTATGCCGCTTTCAGTATATTTAATGATCTATAAATAGTATTATATAGTTGTAGCCAAGCCACCTCTGTCATGACTTATGACAAGTAATAGCTTCAGAAGGGGGAGCTAGATTTTCTTCCCCTTTAGTTAACCAGACTCTAGAGGTTTACATTTCTTCCTTCTTGTGTGTTGTAAACATATTGAACATCAGCTTGTCTATGAAAATGAGTTTCAAGGTTATTAGTTTCTCTCTTTCTCTGTATGTCACAGAAAAACGCACAGACACACACTGGAGTTTTCGGCCCAATTTTTATATTCGATTGGCACTCCATAATTCTCTAGCACCAGTTCAAAATTGCAACCCGTTTTATATAACAATAAGAGGATTAAAAATAAAACTAGGAGTTTAACATTATATCAGTTCTATAACTTGGATAATAATTTGTTTCTAAAAAGATTAAAAATACTGGATTTTAGTTGTGCCATTTGTATTTGACAATATGTAATATTGTTCTTGATGCAGTTTAACGGTTCATATTGTTTTCATATATATATATGTAATGTCGTTCTTGGCAAAGTTTAACCTTTTATATTGTTTTTCATATATATATGTAATGTCGTTCTTGGTGAATTTCTGCCGTTCTTATTCTTGCTGCCTATGTATTTGCTCTCTTTTTTAGGTCTGTCCTGACATCCCTCCTCCAGAACGGTAAGTCCCATGTGCTACGGTACTGATTTGAAAATTATTCAAAATTTGTTGTGCTATCTGTTCTGCTAACTGCAAATGCCAGATAACATTTTTATGATAAGAACAGATGTTTTTGTCAGATTGCATACATTTATAAACATTAACACAAACTAAGCCAAAAACTTTTAAAAGTTGGACATGGTGGAAGTTTCAGAATAGTTACAAATATATAACTCAGAAAAGTTGGGCCTATAACTAACAAGCACAGAACAAATGTACTAACTTACCCCTTTTTTCATTCCTGAAAAGAATATTAGCTGGCCAAGTCAGGGAATTCTGGGGAAAAATTCTACAAAACCATGACCGACTGAGTCAGTCGACCAACCGCCTGTGATAGTAATAGTACCTTGCTCTAAGAGAATGTTGTACAGAAGCGCAAACAGCCCTTGCCTGCAGTGCATTCCACCAAGTAAGACCAAGGTGTGACCTCGATAATCACTTAACTAGGGCCCAAACAATAACCAATCCACCAGACATGGTCCAAAATCATATTTATTAACAAGATTACACATGATAAAGGGATTCTGATATGACAGCCCCCATTCAGTGAATGAAACTGGATCATATAAACTTATCCGTTTTCCCTCCATTTGCCCTTCGGTCAGTATCAGTACGAGTTCGCCCGACAACCAGAATATGGTTCTACCTGCAAGCTTGCCCAAGGGAGCAAACATGAAAAAAATGCTCCCAAATTCAGCCTCTGTCTCTTCAACCAAGGGTCTCAAGACATGCATAACAGAATTCAATGTTCATCAAGCACAAGTGTACACAAAACACACAGTGAACGTATGCATCACATGTTTCCCCCATAAAAATGCTGGGGCCTTTGTGGTGAACCAGTTTTCTCAAATAAACATTACAACCAATGTTCACACATTCTTCCTGGCTCTAAATGCATGGGAAGATATGTTATAACTAAAACATCCTTGCTGTATACACAATTGAGGATGCTTTTTAGACATCCTAGATATAATAAAGGCATTTCTCCCTACATTCTTCCCTGTACAGCATGCCAGTGAAGATGTTTTATTCCATGAGCATCCCAGCTGTAGACACTTCAGGGTGTTTTTTATGCATGCATGGATTTAATACAGGCAAAACATTATTTACTGTCATTCATTCATATGCCACAGTAGCAAAGGCACATGTGTCTCCTTCCACTGTGCCACTGATATTAGAACAATCGCCAAAAGTAAGCCAAGAGTGCCATCTAGTGTTT
>JAOYSI010041199.1:0-19640 GCA_025775065.1 Hiodon alosoides
TAATATACTTCATCGACATCCTCATCATCATCATCATCATCACCACCCCACATCATCATAATATACTTCATCGACATAATCATCATCACACCCCCACCATCATCATAATATACTTCATCATCATCAGCATCATCATCATCACCCCACCATCATCATAATATACTTTGTCGACATCATCATCATCATCATCATCACCACCACCACCATAATCATAATATAATTAATCATTTTCATCTTCATCTTCATCTTCATCTTCATCATCATCATCATCATCAACATTATCATCACCACCCCACCATCATCATAATATACTTCATCGACATCCTCCTCCTCATCATCATCATCATCATCATCAACATTATCATCACCACCCAACCATCATCATAATATACTTCATCGACATCCTCATCATCATCATCATCACACCCCCACCATCATCATAATATACTTCATCATCATCACCACCACCACCATCATCATAATATAATTAATAATTTTCATCTTCATCATCATCATCATCATCATAATCAATCCTTTATTTAAGCAGGTAAAATAATTGAGAACTGATTCTTATTTAACCCGGCCAATAGGCAGCATAAACTGGCATAATCTGCATCATAATCTGCATCCTTCTTGGTCTTCGTCCCATTTCCGTTTGGGGGACTCAAAAATAGCCGGACCCTCCGTGCACCTACGTGTTGTTTCCTCCTTTCGCCAGGCTATCAGCCGTCCTCCCGGGCTTCTCTTCCTGTTACAAGCAGCTTACAGAGGAACATTTAAAAAAATGTTTCGTTTTTCCTCACCACTTCCTATTTATGTTTCTTCCAAAGCGTAGACGAGGCGAGCCTTGCCTCATAGCATAACTCACACAGCCGCTCTGCCGGGGGACCTGTTGTCGGACGACAGACATTCATCTTCGGCATGATAGCAGTCATTTCCCACCAGATATCCAGCAGTGGCTTTCTGGTGTTCCACACATCCTTGTTCTATTATTTTCCGATTACTCTGTTGAGCAACAAACTTTCCAGTAGACAATGGCTATTCAACCCTCTCACAACAAAGCTCCCACCCAACCAGTTATGGTGTTACCCAACACATTTTTTCAACAGGCTTTTTTTCTCCCGGTAACCATTCATCGCGCACTTCCATTGTTATGATCTGAGATACGTGAATACTCCTCTGTAAGAATACACGGGAAAAGCGCGACGCAGTCCTCAACTGCTGTGTGGCAGGCGGGCTTCCCGTTTTTTGTGCCCAGCTAGGTTGGAGGCACCGTGTGACTTTCAGGGTTGTGTTTCAACAGTAAAGTCCAGGGCAATTCCATCTCTCAGGTGAGTTCATTTGCTCCTCGTGGCTCTGATTAAGGTCAGGTGCGACCCGGGATTGATGCAGGGTGTAGTCAGCCGAGGGAGAGAGGGCAGCACAAACCTCCTGATTTCTTCTCGGGAAACATGGGAACCATGAGAGGTTGTGGAGAATATGATTCAACGTCATGAATACAATATAAGGGATATTGTGTTAGCTAAGATGGCTAAGCGCTAAGCAGTTATCCTTCTGGTTATCTAAATGTATTGGATTGAATCCAATCCTTTGGTTTTGTCAAGGACTCTCTCCGTTACATTTCTCAGGCAACAGCACTGTTCAGATATGATTTGTTTATGCTTTCCTCACTACGTTTCCTTTGGAACTGATAATAAACTAAAGTTTGCAGGCCTGTTTTTGATGGATAAATTATCAGCATCTGGAGCTTAATTCAAACCTGAAACATAGATAAATAAATAGGTTTCAAGAACATGTTCCCATGAAAATAACAATATGTAAAAGTGCTAGGAACTGTAAGCGTCGTTATGAGTTCCCGCAAAACAGACAGCAAAGAAATGGGACCAGGAGTATGATGCCTACTCCCTTCCTGTGCTAGGGGATGACATGCCGCTCAACATCCTGTATCAACTGGACACCAATAATCAGGGCTTTGAGTCGATCGTCCAGGCACGATTTTCTGACCACGCACCTGTGAGATTAGATCTGCGTATGTGGGGTTGCAATGAAATGAATAACGTCGTTAAGTATCTGAAATACTTGAGGAATTCTTGAGTAAAAAAAATAACAGAAATGAACCCCTGAACAATCCAGGACCTGGATTCAAACACGAAGCGCAACGGAATCCATCGCAAAAGTTCAACAAGTCACGGGCAGAGGAAGCAGGTGGCCGCTTGGCGCGAGCGCGAACGAACAGTCCCAGCGACGGCGCGCCTCTGAAGACTCCACATGTGCGCAAGCTTCAGAGGAAGTACAGGATGATGTGTTTTACGGGTGGAGTGGGTAGACCCATGGCCGGATTGTAAGAAGGTGGGGTATGTTAAACGTATTGATACAGTCGATCGCCCGGTGCGGTTCTTCTTTTCCATTCATGAAAATAAATGGGGAAGGGGGGCGTGCCCACAAAACCGTCTCAGACAAACTGAGCGCTGGGGAAAGGTTGGAAGCTCGATTGCTGTTATTGTTGGAGAATGTGATGTGGAGCAGCAGACTGCAGTCCAGTTTCACCTCTTAGGGTGGATCCCAAAATCATTATAATCCGCCCAGAATTTGGATGTTTAAATTGTTTTGTGCCTGTGGAGGTCATAATCTAAAAAAAGGATAATAAATACAGAAGGGAAGAGTCTTGCCCTGAATTTGGACTCTTTAAATTATTAACAAAAACCTCTGCAGTCGTGAAGCAAGATCTGATTGACAGGTCGGCCTCACTCAACATTCCCATAAGACCACTGTTTATTAGTACTCACCTGGATTTCAGGCTTCTATGGAGACCACCTGAACTTATCCAGGATATAATTCTCCCTTTGTGTGCCTTGTAAAGCCATAATCAGAATCCCTCTGTCCAATATAAAAGATCTGATCTGAAGACCTTCGATGGCATTAGCAGGAGGGGCCTTGGTATTCAAACTGGAAGCTGGGTGGAGCAGGTGGTTAGAAACGGACGGGCCAGAACCACAGCATTCTGTCAGAGAGCGAGCTGATGATCATGTCAGCTCTCTGAATGTCTGCGATGAGGTCAGCACTGTGTCTTCCAGGCAGTCGATGGGGACCAGGCTAGGTGGAGAACAAACTAAGTATCTGATGTTGGAAAGGTTGAACGGGGCTGTGATGCGTTGCCAGGAGCCACACCCTCAAGCCCTGGGGACACGCCCAGGGCCGGCATGATAGACGGCTAAGTGGTGGGGCCACGCCCTGAGCTGGGTCCTAGTTGCACTGATGGTAACCACATTCAGGTGCCAGTAGTGATGGCTGGAGGGAGTTGGAATGGAGAAGCCTGATTTGGTGGCTGGTGAAATATTACGTTTGGGCTTTTGGCATTCGGATGTTTAACTGTTTCTTCTATCGTTTACCCAAAAAGGGAGATTTTGGTTAACAGTTTAACTTTTGTTGCATTTGTCTTATTTGCCGAATAAAATGCATCACCGGAAACCCCCGTCTACCTGTCTATCAATGTTGTTGTTCTGCACGGAGAAATTGACCCAGCTTGGAGCAAATATCGCATTGGCTACGAAGTTCTGCTGTTGACTGCAGTTGCCTCTTCCCAACGAGGAGACAGGCCACTGGAATTTGGTCTCCCCCACCCAGATCTTTGGAGGGAAAACTCAAGCAGAGCCAGATGATAGAGTGAATCACACGTGGCCCAACAATGTCCGTGAAGTGTGTGGCATTTGCAGGAAGCCGGGCTGTGGAGTGGGGGCTTGTTCAGCAAGGATCCTGTTTCCATGGTCTTCCTCTGCCACACCTAAATCCCTAATCGTCCAGCCGCAGGCCCCAGCATTTCGAGACCACACTGAAGCCAATGCAGTCGATCCAAATGTTTAAATTGGGAAGGCACCAGCCTTTGCAAACGGCTTGTGTTTGCATGTAGGAAAAAGGAAAAAAAAACAACCTTTTCTGAAGTCATACCAGTCATGACAACTGTGCAAAGATGTTACCTCACTTTTTTAAATACTGTAACATCAGAGACATGTAACAACCTATCATCATCTTATTAAAACGACAAATTGCAACCTTTTGCAGTCCGTGTTAAAAAAAGCATTTAAATTCAAGCAAATGTTAAACATATTTTTACTTGGATAATATGGATCATAAAAAAAACACTTCGAAACACCTGAAGCAGTGCAAACTATTTATAGCTGTAATGGACAATGCTACGTAAAAAGAAAAAATAGATTTCCAATTGATGGCATCTTTATCTGGTCCATTATGTATGTCTGATGCATGACTCTTGTTGGTATTCTAAGAGTATTTTCCTGGAATATGTCTAGTTGTTTTTTTTCCTTCTGCTCTCTTTGGTCAATGGGATCTATTTCTAACAACCAAGGTTTCCCACTCAACCAGACAGCCACAAGTTTTACACTGACAGTGTAAAATTAAATACTATTTCATTTTATCGGCAAGCAGAATAAATTAACTTCTAGCATTAGCGTTTCAACATCCCGTTAAAGTTATTATTCATTAGCCGTGTAATTATTTCATATAAGAGTTGTTATCCCTAACAAACACCAAATCAATTGATGAGTCTGACACAGAACCCAGGTGAACTAAATCAAAACGGATGGAGAAAGAAGCATTAAACTAAAACTCCTTCCCCTACCACCGCCAAACACCACTGATTTTGATTCACTGTACAGAGAGGGTTGAGTGGTCTGGTCCTGAGGTCCGTAAAGTGAGCTAGCCTTCAAGGCATTTTTAAAGCAGTCTTATAACCACACCATCTGAGAACAGTATATAAGGGATCACAGTAGCAGAATTTATTTGTGACACATTCAGCACATTCTATACAGAACTAAATAACAGAAAAGTATAAATTCATGCAGAGCACTGTTTTTACACTAAATTTTCAGAAGGCCAGGTATATTTGTTTAACTACGTGTGACAAAAATGTATGAAAAAAACATGAACAAGTACGTTGGAAAATGGTTTATGGCTACGCAGACGTGACCCTTATGTTGAAAGGTGATTTACTTTCAGTTCAGCTCCCTGCTGCAGATCTAAAGAGTACGGATCAGTAAAAGATATTTGAGGCCCGTGTTCTCTGAACCCACTGGCCTGCGAAGTTAACCCCGCACATTTAAAACATTTAGGTCAGGATTTTTTAGTTTGCATGATAAATTGGACTCTGTGACGGATTGCTTCTTTACCCCTACAAGCCACAACTTCCCCCCCTCCCTAGGCAGGTGGTGGATTAAGTTTGAGTCTCTCTGAGCTAAAAAAAAAAAAGTTTAATTTGTGAGTTTTTATAATGAAGGGAAAGTCTGTCCCTTTTTCAGTTGTTACTATGTCTTTTATGCACAATTCTGTGACATGCTTGTTAAAAACTAGCATTTTTGTCGTTGGGTTGGAGAGCAGGTGGAACATTGTGAAAGTTGTTCTGAATTCTTCTGAAAACGAACACCAGCAACACATGTTATACATTTGGGTCTGTCGGACGGAGCTCGGAAATGGTTGCCAACACAAGCAGAGCACGCGCCTCGATGGCAACTGCCCACTTCTTGGGGCACAGGTGTCCCGCCACAAAAACACAGCCGCCGCAGCGCTCGAATTAGCACCAGTCGCGTTTGCAGAGAGAGAGGGGGAGAGAGAGAGAGGGAGAGCGAGAGAGAGAGAGAGAGAGAGAGAGAGAGAGAGAGAGAGAGAGAGAGCGAGAGAGAGGTGGTGGGTGGTCCTGACAGACAGAACTGTAACACACAGAGGAGCCATAGTTGTCCTGCTTAGAAAACATACAAATTGCACTCAGCTTGCAGGCCAGAAGAAAACACTCCCTGCCACGATGTTTTCCACTCATTAAAGCATGCGGTCAAAAACTCCCATCAGTTTCTAGTTATGTTTGGCCATCTCATTCTTCTCTTGGCACCTGAAAGCCGAACTAGAATCCAGGGAAACACTCGTTGAAATCACAAATCACAAATTCATGTAAAAACGAAGGAGAAGGCAGAAGTGTTGCAGAAATTAGGTGAACGGCCCCAGCCACAACAGCGCAAGCTTGGTTTTTTTTGGGTCTCCGGTAGAATACACTGCCGTCAGGAGCGATGTGCCTCTTCTCCGTTTCTTCCTGTCTTTCTTCATTAGGAACCTCATTGGTCGATGTTCGTACTGTTGCCTCCTTTTCCTGGCTCCACACATGACATAAATTACATGACAAAACATATTGAACATTCTGGACAGGAAAAACTGAAATTAATACTAAGACGGTACTACATGAAAAAATTTAAATAAATAAACGAATACAAAATATATATATTATGTATTCGTTTATTTATTTTTATTATATAAATATATACATGTGTATGTACAAAGTCTACGTACATGAGCGCTGTGTGGCCTGCAGAGTCTAAAATGATCGGTGGCTCAAAGGTGATTGGACGAGACCGATCCCACTTCTGCATCCTCCCCACATGTGTTGGCAGATTAGCTGAGATGCGTAAGCACAATTTCCTGAATCCAATCTGGGGAGATACGTTCAGAAAAATTGCAAATTTGAACGAAATGAATGTTGACGACTTGCAAAGAGCGCCGTACTTCTGCGTGCATGCAGCCGAACGCCGTGTCTAGCCGATCGCACAGTCGAGACACCTCCGACGATTTAAATTTTAAATGAGCACATGAGAAATGAGAATGCGATCAAAATCAGCAGCGCCATGCCTGATCCATGTGGACAAGTTTCCTATTCATGTCAAGAGGCAACTGTTGTGTTCTGATAAGAACTAGACACAATATGTTTAGCACCAGGGCTTATAGTCTGTGTAAAACATACTCTGGTAACAGCAAACGTGCCATTGTTCTGAAGAGCTTTTGAAAATAGAAGCATATCGGAAGCTATGACCAGTGTCAACTGCTGACCTGCTAATGGATTTAACAGTGTCTGTGTTCTTCGTCGTAAGTTCAGACTGACCAGAGGAAAACGCACAGAATTTAATCACACCTTGGACATCTGCCAACGTGATAATAGAGAGATGCCCCTGTCGTGGTTTTCCCTGGCCATCTGCCCAACGCTCCCTGGATGGAAGGCGGGTGTGTGGATGCTCCAAATCTCCATGTGTCATCGCGGCCGTCACGGTCCTCGCAAACACCCTTGCTGCCATTTTCTTTATCTATATACCGCACCCCGCCCGGATCAGCTGGTGTGTTCAGATATGTTGTATTGTAATCTCGCAGATCTGAATGAAAATGTGTCGGTACAAACACTTGGGGGGGGGGGGGTGAATGTTTACAAGTACTAGGTTTTAGGTTTTTTTTTGATGGAAAGATCTTCTCAATATGTAGGCTTTGCATGGTCTCTCTGCCAGCCACCAGTAGACTTCTCTCGTGTTATTCCTGATGAAAGTCAACATATTTTTAGCATGTTTGGCTAATTAGCCCCAACTCAGTTCTGTTTTTTTTATGCAGGTGAAATTTAAAATACCAAGCCATTCAAGCGCGTGAAACTTGTACGAACTGAGGGTGAGTTTTGGGGAAGCCTTTGATCACAGTTCCTATGTCTTCTTGCGAATCAAACGGCTGAAAACAACTTGCCTCGTGTAATCTACATGTGGTACGCATTCTGACGAGGAATTATGCTTTGGCGAAACCCATGACACATTTCGAGGCAGACCAATATACTGAGGAAAAGCTACATAAGTGGAAGCACATCAGAGAACATGTGACAATGCCACAGATATAAATCCAGTCCCATTGAATTATCTTGGCCACATGTCCAGTGAGTGAAATCAGAGAAGTTCTCTCCCATTAAACTCACTTCACCGAGACACAAAAAAAGTCTCTGGAGCATTAGACACCCACAGGTAATCACAGGTCTTCTCAGATGTGACCTCTTGGTATTTTGGTACCTGAGCTGCAATGTAGCCAATGACCAGTGAAGGTCCTCCAGCTCCTCCTCCCACAGGTTAATAATTCCTGCAGCATTATCTGGTAGAATGTCTTATCAGTCCATGTGCCAAATTACAACTGCCTGTTATCAGCCTCCCCTGGATCATGTGACAGCAAAAGGCCAATCTGGTCCCTGCAATTTTAATATTCCTGATTTGCCTTTGAGGGATGGGATCTGTGTATTAGCAAAGGTCACTGTTTATGACATCTGCAAAGGTGTGTATTGGCTACCTTTGGGGGTGTGGGGTCTGGGTAACTAACCAGTCATCTGATGGTACCTGCATTTAAAACTAAGGTTCCTTCTCTTTTTTTTAACTTAAGGTAGGTACAATTTAAAGTTACATACATAAACTCATAATCATTTTGCCATGGTAGACTGCCTTACAAGGATCAGCTAATGATGTCGTCGATAATCAGACAGGAGTTTAAATCACTTGACGATAAGTAGTCGGCGAGTGAATATAACTTCGATTTTGAAAGCCGCCCCTCGCCTTGATCACGAAGGGGCAGTTCTATAAAGTTTTGTAATTGCTTTTCTATTCAGGCAACTGTGGCGAGGTCTTAAATGCTTTTATCTTCGTCTTTTACGCAATGTCGTCTTGGGGACGGCCGCGTTTGTCATGTTCAGTTTAACGGTAATTCATCATTTGAACGGGCAAAACGATGTCACTAAAAGCCCTGAGTTTACTGAACGCGCTGTTATGGGTTTCACCTCGTGTTCACCAACCAGCAACTCGTTTACGTCACCTTAATTTCCAAAGAAATTCACGTTTACGGAAACTTGTGATCAATGTCTAAAACACGATTTAGTAAATGTAACAGCAGGTAACTGTATTTCGCTGTGGTTGGGTGTAAGGTTAGAACTGACACGCATTTCAATTTTAAGTTGCGTGGTTTTATTACGAAATGTTTATTATTATTTTTTTATTTACTTATTTGACGAAAGATTTTAGCACAGACAACCAAATTAACCAGGTATTTCTGGGATAGTTTTGGGAGCTGCAATTATCTCTTCAATCATTGCTTTTATAATACATCTTTGTTTTGTGTAAAACTATGATTAATATATTGCGGTTGTATAAAACAAAAGTAAATCATATAAGCTACTTTTTTATATTAAAAGGGGGTTATATGAATACTGTTTAATTCTTAGAATAAAATAAGAACTTGAAACTTTTCTGTGGTCAAGGCATTAAGCCTATGAAAAAGAAATGGGTAATAACGAAATTAAAACTTTGGCACTTTCGTACATCGCACTGCCTAAAAGCATCTGCTAAATTAGTAAAACGTCAAATGTAAAGTGCTGACGCGTGCGTAAGATTTGTTCTAAAACACTTGCCCTTTTATTGAAAACGGATGTGGTTAATGTCTAAATTCTAAATGGCATGAAATCATAACATCGCATTACAAACAATTCGAAGAAATACATTTATTGTAAAGGATTACATTATTGTTGTAACGATTTCTGTTATTAACAAATAAATATTATCTAGGCTTATGTATGTCAAGTAGGCTAAATATTGTGTAGCTGTACCTAAGTCGCCAATGTGATTGGTATATGCTGGGTCACATAAAATGACTCCAATATTTATATGGTTTTATTGGTCATTTCGGCCTTAATTCCTGCACTTTAGGCTTATTTAATATAACAGTACAATGTCCTTGTAGTGTCGAAACGTGCCTATTTTATGGCTTGTGGATTTAAAGTTAAATACTTGTGTGTTTTAATGGTTTAATTTCATGATTATTGTGGAGTGCTAGTTCTTGAGTAACGAAACAGCCCGAATAAAACTTTCTTGTGATGGAACATTCTTGAGATGTATGTATGTGTTATGTTTACGTATTTGTTTAGCAGGCACCCAGTTCTAGCCCGAACAGACAGATATACAGCCTCTTTATTATTAGAGCAATTCCGGTGTACTAATTTCTCCGGATACAGTGGAAGCAGACATTTGATTTTTTTTACACGATTTATTTATTAATCGGTTTTCCTTCACATCCGGCATTTGATTCAGTGGTCATCTTCACGCTTCCAAGTGTTCTTTTCGTCACACGTACAGATTCATGTAAAACAGATAAACTCTCCGACGATTTAGTATGCTTAGTTCATAACTTTGACTTACGAATTTAGTGCCACTCCCTTTTTACTAAAAGAACGAAAATATTGCGTAATCAAACAAATTAGTTGAACTAGTATTAATTCAGTCAACAATAATCAGAAGGAGTTAAATTGATCATTTTACTTTATTGCTGGCAGCTGTGTAACCGTGGCTTTTGGCGTTTTCTTACTTAGGATTTGCCCAAAAAATCCCTGAAATTTAACTACACCAAGACCACACAGTTGTTGCTTTTAGGATGTCGTGCGGATCGTAGTTACATTTTTCATTTGTTTCGTTCATTTTATAGCCATGACATTTAAGCGACATTTTAAAATTTGTTAAGGGTCAATTGTTGCTTTGAGAAAATTTTGATAATACAAATTTTTAATGTAAAACATTTTATTTTAAGATTGGCTTATTGAACTCCTTGTATTGATCAATAAAAGATCAATAAAAGACTTGTCAGAATGGAAGAGGGGCAACAACCATAAGTGAATGAGAAAAATATATGTTTAAAACACCTCAGCAGACCCTTGCTTTGATCAACACCCAGTCCCTGCTGGCCTTTTACATATTAAAGCAAAACAATAAAATTAATCAATATGTAAGCAACATAAAGTATATAAAAAATAAATACATTTCAGCTTTATTTTCAGAACGTCAATTTATTCGATGTACAGTAAGTAAATCCTTATCAGTTCTCACCAAGACCTGTGTGAGTGAACTTAAATTAAATATAAAAATCGAAAATCTCTGTACCCACTGACTAATTTACAGTAATAAATTGGCCCCTCGATTTCCAGAGCAAAAGACTTGCAATTTGACAACTGACCAGATGTTCCAGAATTCTCCTCAACGCGTCCAGAAAAAAGAAAAAAAACTTGGCCAGTTGCACCGTTTCTAAAACAAGTGGAAGGTTGTAGTAATCACTATGAAGAGGTTAAGCTATGCTAGCTATCTATTTACCTGTTATCTTGATGATACGTAATTATATTACTTCACTCAAATTCCATAAGTCAGCTTTCCTTGTTGTAATTTCCCCTGCAAGTATGACTAGAGACAGGTTTACTGTGTTTTTATTCACTTGCTTTTATTCATTCAATTATTTTCCCATTCGAGAAAAGTCATCATCCGTTTTATTTTCACAGCAGATCGTGTAAGAATAAATATACTAGGACCTTTATTTCCCACTTGCCTGCAGAAGGGATTGGCGAAAAAAACCGTGATGTCAGACCACCCGCTGTAGCCCTGATTGGCGAGCGCGGTGTCAGCGATGAGTAAACAAGGCAGGAAGGAGAGGTTTGAACTTCAGAACTCGGCGCATCACGGACAGTGCGCGTCAGAAAAAAAAACGCGTTTGAGGGGGGTTACTTTCTGCAGCTGCAAAGTTCCAAACAGTTGCACCCAATTTACGTACTAATGTAAAAAAATAAATAAAATAAACACAACGAATGGCACGGAGAGATCAAATAGCTGCCGGGACCTTTTCGATTCTTAATTTCACGATGTCACGTTAGGCATTCTTTCTCGCAGTGGAAGTAATGTAAGAAAACTGCATTGTCTGTTCAGCGGTATTTTAGCGAAATCAATTTCCGTAACTAGCAGTCTATTTTTTTTTTCTCGATTTTTCTGTTGGTATTCAGCTGTCGCCCGAACAGACACAAAGGATTTTCGAAGACGAAAAACTTCTTGTGCGAAACTGTATGGTACCTCTTGCGTCCAGGTGGCCTGCCGGACGGAGCTAAGAATCCTGCTCCACTTCGCAACGCTGTCATGCTGCCCAAAGTCGAGACAGAATTGCTGGGACTCGCTCGATCGCATGGGGAGAAGGGGCACATGCCTGTCAATATACAAGGTAAGAAATAGAAACGCTTTACATTCCACGCGGGATAGGATCCGTGCGTAATTGTGTGAAATTAGCAAGTCAGTGGCGTTGGCGCACACGTTCACCTCTGCGGTAACGAACCAGAGCACTAACTTGAGTGATCTCGTACTTAAGACGACTTCGTTTAAAATCCGAAAATCCGTTAATTTGATCGAATGACGACGATGCCTTGTATGTCGCTCGGGCGCTCTACGCATTAAGTCAAAACTCAGACTCCGACTCGAGAAATACATTTAAAAAATCAAGTTTCTGAATATTTATTCTAGCATTCATTCATATGCAATCTTTAAGGTCACATTTGTTAAATCTCCCCCTCTCGACTTTGTTCCCTAAAAGCTTTTGTTTTAGCAAAAATATTTATTCGAATATTACATTTCCATGATTAAATAAAAAACAAAACTTCACCTTCCTGCTATTTACATTTGCATAGGTTCTATGGTAATTTGTTTCGGTTATTCCTATAAACGTTAAGCAGAGATATTTTAATTTAACCTGTTGCAGAATTGTGCCACAACGCATACCAAATATTTAGAGCTTTTATGACGTTATAATTAGCCTGCTAGAACTTGCGGAGAGAATATTAAATTGTAAAAAAGATCCAACAGGACATACAGTAATGATATATGTATATAAAATAATGCTCGACTCGTCGATTGATCATAGATAAAAGAACATGCCACCCTTTGTGTGAAGGGTCTCTGGAGTTTCTTTAGAGTAACTTTTTGAGTAGCGTTTAATTAATTGACAGGTTTCTTCGTTTGAAATGTGCCTGCTGAATGGGCTTGTGCATGGCAGATGCTGCAAAACTATTTATTAAACAAGTAGAAGGTTAAGCAAATGTTTTTACAAGCATTTCAGAAAGATTTGGATTTTTAAAGATATATCAAGAGATTGCCGTTCAAAACGTTAAAAATCGTGTACCACGTGGATAAAAGTAGTTGAACTGCTTTTTACACTTGCCTAAACTTAACCCTTGTCTAAACTCGCATAAATTAAACAAAATACATTTCTAAATTAGCTCTTTTGTATCTATACAAGTACGCAGGTTTGGGTTACTGCGCTGGTTCTTAACTATTATGAATGTCTTTGCGCACATTAAAAACTCAAACAATTGCTTAATGTTGCAATTTTACACAAACCATTTGGGTGTTGTAATAACTCTTGAGATTTCAGTTGAAATTAAGGAGAGCAAATGTCGTTTTGTTCTAAAATATAAAAGGGATTTCGGTTCTAGTTGAAATATCTGAAAGCGGGAAAATTAACAATCATTTTATAATTTTGCAAGCATTAACTTTCGGGAATGACATTCTACATTTATGAAATTCTAAGTTCTATAAAATGAGAATACCTTCTTGACTTAACTGCTTGGTGTCAGTTTAAAGCGCAGGATTTTGTACTTAAAATCAATTCGCTGAACACAACTTAATTCAGCTGTGATAAAATAAAAAAATGTGTTTGTTTTTATATGAGATTATCGTTAGTCACATGCGTGAAACAATGTGTGCAGAACTGTTTCTTAAATATGAAAACTTAATAAAATACAATAATTGTGTCACAGGCATATAGTCGCCGACTTGGACTACCCTATTGAATTTCTAGTGAAATATTTAGGTGTGTGATTTTTCAAGATCAAATAGGATTACAGAATTTGCTTCTGGTTTTAATTTACTTTAAAAAAAAAAAGGCTATTTGCTTTTTATTGTCTGATGGAGGCAATTATTTATTCAATTCTATATTTGGTCCTGTGTGTTTGCTAGTTTTTAAAAATTGATTGAAGTCATGGTGACTCATAACCAATGGATTGTGGATACTAGATCTATTTAGGTTATAGCTTTCATATTTAGGTTATAGCTTTCATATTTAAGTTATAGCTTTCATACTTCCTATGTAAGACTGCCTACAGTGGTTTGCTACAAAATTGGTTTTTTAATACCGAATAACTGTGACAAGCAACAAAACACTATAATTATACTATATTATTACACTACTATTAAACTATATCATCATAACTATTAATGCTTACTCAGTGTACATTTTGGCAGAAATGACAACAGAAGTGTACTGTTCCCATCTGTTTAGGGAAAGTGAATTTTTTCCCCCCATTTTGATCAAGGCTGGCGTCAGGGAGAAGATATCTTTTCTGTTTTTAAACTAGCTACTGGATCACGTACGTCTGTGCTTTGCAGCTCACCAGTTTAAAATCATGGAGTACGACTACGAGGAAGACATAGATGAGATGTGCCCCGTGTGCGGAGACAAGGTTTCTGGGTATCACTATGGGCTGCTTACCTGCGAGAGCTGTAAGGTGTGTTCTTTCTCGATTACTTCCTGGTGCGTAACTGTGATGTTGTAACACCTCTGCAATAAAAATGTAATCAAGTACTGCATAAAGTGGTAGCAGTAATGGGGTACAATGCACTTAAAACAACGTGTGGATTGTTTCAAACTTTATTACTAACTTTAAAAATTTGCCTCATGAATCAGAACTTTTTTTTATCTTGAATATATTTGTCGTTCATGTTCCTTCTCATCAATCTTAAAGTTGCTTCGTTATCCACTGCTAGACAGAGCCTTTTTCCCCAAAAAGGGAAATATGTACTGGAGTTTTTGTTGTGATTGCATGTTGACGAAACTCAACATATATCCACAGTAAATGAAACATACAAGTATAAAAATATAAACTTTGACGGATGGCAGCATTAGGGTTAAACGCTCAGTAAAATTTGACTTGCATTGCATCACATTATGTTGGTTTGCTGTATACTAAGTTTTAAGTAAAAATGGAATCTCGCTTTTTGTAAAAATAAAATGCAGTGGCCTGCAAATTCTGTAGTAGAGAGTGTATCAGTTAGACGTGAATTGTCAGGAGTAGTGCCAGTTTTAAATTGCACTTTGCCCCGAATTAGTGCTGTGAATTTTTTAAGTGCAGAGACGTATGTTTCATACATTATATATAATAAATCAAACTAAATAGTACAAAATAGTTGTTTCTTTATTGTTGACTATAGAGTATAGACTAATATATTACCCATTGCCAAAACAACGTGTGCTACATACCCCCCACCCATCAAATGAACTCTAAAAGGACCACACAACCCAAACTACCCTCACTCTAGTTGAACTCCAATTATTGAATCTATATATATAATAATTCTAATTATTTATTCTGTATTGACTTAGAAGTTTAGATGTCTATCAGTGCAAAATCATCGTGTTATTTATTAATCAATACCACACAATCAGTATTACACAAGTCAATCATTGGTTTTGGAGAAATAATCAATAATTATATTTTATAATCATTAGTAATATTAATTCAAATGTTGGCCTTCTTAACATTAAGCAACAGGAATATGTCCATGCTTAAATTGTATGGATGTGGGTGGCCATTTTTGTGTGTGCGAGGTTGTGTTTGGAGGTCCGGGGGTGTTGAATTTCTCACATGGCAATTCCTGTTTCCTGCAGGGCTTCTTCAAACGCACTGTTCAGAACAATAAAAGGTACACATGTATCGAGAACCAGAGCTGTCAGATTGACAAAACGCAAAGGAAACGCTGCCCCTACTGTCGCTTTCAGAAGTGCCTCACGGTTGGAATGAAACTGGAAGGTAAGGAAGGATATTTTCATACCAGGAAGGAGAGGAGCGGGAGAAAGCGCAAGGTTTCTTTTTTTCCAAATCAAGTTATTTTTCTCTTTACACGGTTTGCATTACGCCAGTAACATCTTGTTCAGACACCCCGTCAATGCAGTTATTTTTTTTCACACACTCTTGATTTGTACAAAGTAAATCATATTTGTGGGAACATCTTTTGGTCTACAAAGCTTCTGTCACCAGAATTATGCATGAGAAATAGAAATGGCAACAAAATGGTTCAGTTGGTAGAAAAATGAGTCGTGATGAAATATCCAGAAAAGTGTCCCAATAACCCACTAACAGTTGCTCCACTAATGTAATAATTACTGAATGGCTATTTCGAATAAAATTATTTCGAAAAGTTTTAGGTTAGATAATGTAAACTGTACCCCTGAATTAGTACTACGTTCATTTGAAAAAAGAGTTTCCGGTCAGATTACCTGAGGTGCCTAACAATTAGTACTACGTTCATTTGAAAAAAGCATTTCCGGTCAGATTACCTGAGGTCCCTAACTCAATTAGTACTAAGTTCATTTGAAAAAAGCGTTTCCGGTCAGATTACCTGAGGTGCCTAACTCAATTAGTACTACGTTCATTTGACTTATACTTTGTTCCCTTTCACATGCTGTGGAGGTAATATTCTAGGGAATTTAGTCGTTACAGGAAAGATTACTCTTATCTGACTATATAACTTTTCCTAAAGATTTTAATTTTGGCCCTTTATTCACGCTTATAGAAGTTTGTTTTTTTTACCCCAAAATGAATCGATTCACGGAAATCTAATAAATTACTTTTAATTGTGAATTTCTGGAGTGTGGAATTTCCACAGCAATGCTTTTAAACAGCAACGGGATACGAAAGGCCCTGAAGTGGTTTTGTCAGTGAGACGCTGGCACATGAATTACTCTGGAGTTGACGCAGTCTGGAGTGTGCGGGCGGAAAACCTTTCACAAAGGCCTCAGAGTAAACGCATGCATGTATTTATGCAATCACGGATGGATGTTTGAAATCTAGATTTGCTGAGTTAGATAAAGAAAAAGGAGAATTTTCTGGAATGAGGATTCAATTCGGGGAGAGGTCTCCGTAGTTTTTTTAATTAATTTCGGGCAAAATTTAGTGCTTTTACACACAACTAGAATCCACAGAGGTGCCTTGAACTGTTTTCTTGTTTACTGTAATAAATGTAATGTAATCATTATAAGACCTTTATTCCTTTATTTTAACACACTCAAATGATAGAAAAAAATAGGAGGATATAATCCTGGATTATGGGTACTCATAGGCAATAATTCTTTTGATAATCCGATGTCCTTTTGCAGGGCAACTTACATTGATTTGATTTCTGCATAGATTCTACAGCTAGATATTTTCTGAGAGCGGTGGCGATGGAGTTTCTTGATAAAGAGTGCTATGGCGTGATTCATGATTTATTTATCTGAGATATAGCTGAAACACATCTGCGTAAAATGTTCTGTCATATGGAATAAATATCTGATTGTAAAAGGAGAGTATTACCTGGAGGCATATTGTGTGGGTTTGTCTTTTGGCACTAGCCCACTTTTATATTAGACGGAAAAAGTTCTAATCCGGATAATTTTACCAGCTGTTAAAGCTGTTTTTATTTTATTTATTTTTTCGAAAATATGATTGGTGCTTACAAAGAAGCGTAGGTATTATAACGTGTCGAACCGAGACCGTAATAGGATTGATATTCAGTTCATATTTCAATTAAATCTAAATTAAAATGTAAATTGATGGGGGAGGCAACATATACCGTGGTCTCCATGGACCAAAACAGAATGACAATCATTACATGATACTTTAAAATAAAATTATTTAAGTAGCATATGTTCACACTTAGCAGGTCAACCCTTAATAACAGTTTACACTCCAAATCAATGTATTTGTTAACACATGTTTTCAACATAATAGATATGTTTCATTTATGTGTAATGTTATACTGCGTCATGAAAATGAAAAAAGTTCACCTGGACTTTGAATCGGCTATATTAAAACAATATGTATCCTAGCTACTTTTACGTGTGTATTTAGACGTTTGAAATAATAACAGTAATAATGTAAATATATATTTATATTCACCATATAAAGAATTATTTTTATCAGATGGTCACTCCTAATTAGCAAAATGGGATGCTAACACATTGAAAAGTGAGATAAATATTTTATTCTTAGCTGAATTAATAAAATCTGTATTACAGGCATGTAAATAACCTTTAATTGGAAACAAAATTAAACCAAAACATGTACTCTTGATCAGACTTGCAGGGTCAGACCTAATTCTGTTTTCCCAAAAGGGACTACTATTAGTTTTCAGCTTGTTAATTACCTTGTAGGTCGGAATCATTAATAGTTAAAGTCTTTACAATAATGTATAATGGATATGCTGGATTTTGTGATAAATTTTTAACGCCACACAAATCTAAGAGATAAAACAGTCCCAAACTTGACCTGCAGCGGAAAGCTTAGCAGTCGGTTGGTCTGAGTTTGTGAGTGTATGAATTTGTGTGTGTGTGTGTGTGTGTGTGTGTGTGTGTCTGTGTGTGTGTGTGTGTGTCGGTGCTCCAAAGGGCTGTCAGTGGTTCCTGTGCTTGCTTATCAGTCTTGTGTATAAATAGCTACACAGCCATAATACTTAACAAAGCCAAAGAAAATAAATATTATTCAATGCCATTTTTGCTGAAATAAATCTGTACAAATTTACTCGGAAGCCAGAGTATGCTGTAACATGGTAACCATGGAGACTCAATTTACACTTTCACACAGTTGCTGCTGGGTTAGCTATTTTGCCGAAAACCATCAAGGTTCGCAAAAGAAAAAGTTTGTGAGCTATGCCTGTTTTGGATAAATTCACCGTTTTAAGCTAACATGGTGACATTAATATCTAAGCAGTTTTAATGCCTGAGGCACTTAACATTGAGATGTACAGTTAAAATCTCTGTTCAAAACTGAATTCAGCTGACTATCCAAAGCCAACTGTTTTACTGTTTGCAGTGGTGAATATTTACTCATTCATTCATCTTTATTTGTATATTCTTTCAAAGCATAACGCAAGACTTACTTGCATACAAGTTTATGCCATTGATCAAGGTCAATCAGTTTGGTTTTTCTGAACGAAAGCTTTTGGATAAACAATGGGTTTAGATCTATGATCAACATATTCTTTTATGGCCAAAGAATATGTTGATCATAACCCACCATAATATCATGATGACGATCAGAAAAATTCTGGATGTTTTGCGGTCCTGTCTGTTTACTGTACACATATTTTTTTGATGTGCGTTATATTTTCTGTTTACCAGCTGTGCGGGCAGACCGCATGCGGGGTGGACGTAACAAGTTTGGACCCATGTACAAGCGCGACCGGGCCATGAAGCAGCAGAAGAAGGCGCTGATCCGAGCGAACGGACTCAAAATCGAGGCCATGACTCAGGTGATGCAGACCATGCCCACGGACCTGACCATATCCTCGGCCATCCAGAACATGCACTCGGCCTCCAAGGGTCTACCCCTGAGCCACGCAGCTTTGCCCCCCACGGACTACGACCGCAGCCCCTTCGTCACGTCCCCTGTCAGTATGACCATGCCCCCCCACGGGGGCCTGCAGAGCTATCAGGCATACAGCCACTTCCAGAGCCGCACAATCAAGTCCGAATACCCCGACCCCTACACCAGCTCCCCCGAGTCGCTCATGGGCTACCCCTACGTGGATGTCTACCAGACCAGCTCTCCGCCCTGCTTCCCCCACCTCATTGTGGAGCTTCTGAAATGTGAGCCGGACGAGCCCCAGGTGCAGGCCAAGATCCTGGCCTACCTGCAGCAGGAGCAGGCCAGCCGGGGCAAACACGACAAACTCAACACGTTCGGCCTCATGTGCAAAATGGCCGACCAGACCTTGTTTTCCATCGTCGAGTGGGCCAGGAGCAGCATTTTCTTCAGAGAGCTTAAGGTACGTGACTCGGGGAATTCATTAATATCTTATTGTACTCTGGTGTTAATTCATTCAGAGAGCTTAAAGTACGTGACTCGGGGAATTTATTAATATCTTAGTTTACTCTGGTGTTAATTCATTCAGAGAGCTTAAGGTACGTGACTC
>JAOYSI010041210.1:12605-28146 GCA_025775065.1 Hiodon alosoides
GGAAGAGGCTCAGAGCACTGAGACTGGAAGCACAGAGCAGCAATCACAGGACCCTGACCAATCACAGGACAGGGAGACACCTAAACCCAATGAGAAAGAGGAGGAGAAAATACCTGTTGCCAAACTGGAGCTCACGGACAGTACAATTAAGGAGATAGAAGTTCCAGTACACTCTCAGGAAATTTCTGATGCAGAAACTTTGAAGAGTTTAACAGAAACGCCACTTGTCACAGCTGGGGAATCGAAGGATCCCCTAATGAAGGATGAGGCGAGTCCACTGAAATCAGAAGAAAGAGAAACAACAGCTGCTATTCCAAGCCCAGGCGAAAAGCAAGAGCCCACAGTTCTTCTCAAAGAGGAAAGTGTGGGAGACACAGAGCCAGAGGAGAGCAGTGATGCAGTTAAAGATGAGGGCGAAGAGAAAGAAGCAGTGAGAGGCCCAGGGGACGCACAGCTACAGAAGGACCTGGCTGCCAAGGACGAAGAAAAAGCACTCATTCCCACCCTAGATGTGACTCCACCTCCACAAGAGGAGAAGAGAGCAGCCAGTCCAAAAGAGGCTGATGCAGGAACTGGCCAAGATCAATCCACCAAGGCAGAAACTGAGGTAAAAGCAGTGCCGAAATCAGAAACCCCCGAAGAAGTGAAGGAGGAACCCAAAGTTCAAGACGTGACAAAGATAACAGAAATCAAAGAAGAAATCACAAAGGATGAATCACAGGTAAAACTAGAGAGAGCCGCAGAGGTGCCCACCCAGAAGAGGGCAGAGGATGCCAACAAAAGCTCTGAAGAGATGAAAGGGCAAGAGCTGATGGTATCACTCAGTGGCATCGAAGTTAAAAAAGACCCAGAACCAGAGCTCAAAAAAATTGCACCAAAACTTGAAGAGAATGGCTTTAACGTAGGGACTGGAGAAGAGAAGACTGGAACTGAAGTGCCAAAAACAGAAGTCACTGTGATGGATGGGAAGGCTGAACCAATTAACGAGAAGCAAGCAGAACCCACAGCTTCTCAGCAACACATCTGAGGTTTCATGTTGAGTGTGAAATAATGCATTTCTTTAAAACTGCATGACATAACAGAGCCTCCAAGCAACGCAGCGTAATGAATGTATTTGGGTAGATGATAAATCTTCAAAAGAGTAAATGTTTTCTGACATATACGAGTACAGTGACATTCGTTTCACAGGATATTGAATGTACCAGACCCATTTGCTTTTGCTGTACTTGAGCTCTAACAATCTGAAAAATAAAATGTGAAGCATACTTGTGACGTTTCCAGTTTGATTTGTTTGCAAAATAATGTCAACCACATCTAACGCTGTCCCGTGGACCATAAATGTGTTCCCTAGCAAGATTAAATAAAAAGAAAAAAAGAAAAGATAAAAGATGAAATGGTAACAAATAATATTAATACGGTGAGACTTTAGCAAAATATTTTGTTTAACAATCCCATTCTTCAGATGAGTCAAAATATGCAATGGCTTCTTTCAGAACTAAACATGCGATCCATTTGTCGACACCGCCATACCCTTCTGAGGGTACATTAACTGAAGTGCTTCAATACTTTTACAGCTGCAGAAATTAGATTAGAAATTAGTATAAACATGCAAGCTATGTAACTCATACTGGGTAAGAGCATCAATTATGCAAATAAATAATCACAATCAACAAAAGTAAACCACAACCTTACCAGGGTGGTTTAATAACAGGGTTCAATAACATGCCTACCCATGAATTATGATAAACGCCGAGCCATCATTATTGTAATGATATTTACAGATGGGTTCAAATTTACAGACCCAAAGCAACAGTGTGGATACATCTTGAGAGCACAACAGGCAGAAATATTTGCCAAGGCACACGTGCATTACACTGTACTATCAAAGAGCTCCACTTGATTCTCAACGAATTACCCTTTTAAGAGAATCCTAGTTTCGCAGCTATTCTAAAGGTATTAATGACAAACTTCATACGTTTTTCTTTTTCGGAACACACAAATACAAGAAATCAAATGGTGTTAAATTTATTAAAATTCTTTCAAATATTTCCTCAAACATGCATTAAGGGGATGGGACTAATCCCACAATGCACTTTTCAGCATGGTATTAAACATAAAACTTTTTCTCCATAGATCCATAAATTAACCATGCAGGTAAACCCCAGGATTCCAAATGCGACGTTCCTAGTTCAGGCATCTGATCAAGCGACATCAGCATGAGACACCAAAAGCAGGACTACGGAGACAACCTGCCGTCTACTAATGAAAGACAACCTGCTCGGATTTGCCTGCAGCCGCAAAGGCACAGCAGATAATGGATGTCGACAGTTTTCCAGCAGTGCATCTACCCCCCCCCAGCAGTTTCACACAAAAACAAATTCCTTCACACCGGGATTTTTGGAGTTCAAAGAATTTATTGAAAAGTGCAACATAGACAAGAGGACTTCTTAAGTTCCTTAGGAGCAATTTCTAAACCATTCAATGACAGGGTAAGGGAACTGACAGCTTCAGCACTTGACGTCAGCACAAAGGCATAACCCATTGTGGCAATGCAGTGCACATTCATTACCAACGTCAGTTCAAGGTACCAGGGTATATTTCGACCACTTTTGAAAGGTTGCTTAGTCCCGATGACTGGCAAAGCAGAGCGACACTGCTGAAGCCTGCCCTACGCGTGAACGGAAAGAAAGGTACGACAGCGTTCAAACGTTACAAAGTGTTTCCTAGCAGAGTGAACACATTCTACACTCACACAAATGTGGTGGCGATTAGACAAATTTCAGGTGATTAGACACGAAGGAAAAATAATACAGCAGCCAAGCCCCATTTTTCTATGCACCACTGATACTGACAAAACATGGGAATTTAACCAAAGAAAACACATGCATGCATGTCCACCGGTGGAGAGAGGGGTGCGTCTCCTGCACGGTTGGGTTTGTGGACATGTATAAATAACACACCTAACCGGCCACACAATGACTATGATGCAAATGTACAGATACCATCTAACAGTGCTCAAGGATCAGGTGTCTAGTTGCTTTTGAACACACTCATTTCAGAAACCCCTTGCTGGTCGTGTTGGAAATGCGCTTAAGGCCAGATCCTTCCCCGTACTCCTTGGGCCCAGAAGCCCTCAGGCCTCCAACTCCAGTCCCAGTCCCAGCTTGTGGCCACCAGCATTGATGCTCTTCCCATCAACCTGGGCGGACAAGATGAGTTTCACACCTGAAAAAGAACCGCGGGGTCAATCGTCTGGCCTGACAAAACACGAAGCGTTTATTCTTTCTCCGGGACGGAATAAAAAAAGGATTTAGTTTAGTTCTGTTCTGTTCTGTTCTGTTCTGTTCTGATGCCTAGCACTCCTGCAGAACCAAGCTTCAGCAACAGGGGCCTTTCACACGTGTTGAACTAATATGCATTTTGAGGGCGTTCAGAATGTCAGGCAAACTAATTCTACTGTTAAAGTTTACAGGTTCAAGTATGGTTTGTAGTAACCACAGGACAGGATAACCATCGCTAATGATTATGGTCTTCCTAAATCAGTCCCTTTGCGTGACTTCTCATTCCATGTTGCAGGCAGGGAATGACAAATTTTAAAAAGCAGGTTGATTTATTTCGAGCAAAAATTATCAACTCTTGTTTTACATATTGGCATTTTCCCGTTTCTCAGATAACGGTGTACAATTCATCTATCATTTTAAACTATGGAAACTGGTCCAAAAAGTTACAATTCCAAAATCTTAAAAATGAATATGGTCTAATATCGGAATCAATAAAACAAAAGTTTCCTGACAGTCTCCTGTTAGAGGGTCTGACCTTGTGTTAGGTCACATGAGCACACATACCTGGTCTCAGCGTCTGACTGTATCCGACTCCAATCAGGCTGGCGTTGTTCACCTTAGCCTGTAAACAAAGTGTAAGCAGAAATCAAAACTCTCCCCAATAGCAACAGAATCGCTAGAAGGCCTTTGATCAAGATACTAAATTGTTTCAAACTTCAGAAGAAAAACCATTCATAAATATAACAGTTTAAAAGCGTCTATAATAAATAAAGGCATCCAATTTACTGGATCGAATCGCTCCCGGGCTGAGGCCTTACGCGTCAGGCCTGAGAGGATCCTGGGAAACCGGGCGACTCACACTGATGGAAGCGGTGGAGTCCAGCTGGTACTTGGCGGCGATGCCGAATCGAGTCCCGTTGCTGCCGGCTGTCCAGGCCAGGTTAACGGCCGTCTCCAGCTTGTCACTCACTTTCTGGTAAATGGACCCTCCGAACTCTGAGCCGTCATTACTGCAATGGCATTTACAGATGGGTTCAAATTCACAGACCCAAAGCAGTGCTGCAGATACATCCTGGCACGTCTTCAACCGGAGTAAGTCAGCACAACGGGCAAAAGAGATCAATGATATCAAGATATCAATGATTTCAGGAATTTTTCCATTAGCATTAACACAAAAGCAAGGCTATGACAGAAAATTAAAAAGCAAGTTAAATCCACAGACTTTAAAAGCATAGCAATCTTACACATTGGTGTGCAGCTGGAAGTCTCCGGTCTTGTAGCCCACAGCAAAGTTATTCTGCGTCATTTTGGATTTGGCTGTGTCAAAGGTCATCTGGTACCCGGCAAGCCAGCCCTCGTAGCCAACCACAGCCGCCCCGTGGATGGCCGGTCCGGCAAAGTCGAAGTCCACGTCACAACCCAGGTTGACATATTCTCGCTTGTAGGCCGTCTTCACCTTTCCACTCTTCTTGCTGGTTATAGGATGAAAATGCCAATTTAGTGTTAGTTTATTCAAGGCAGAGCTCAAGATTTAAAATACCCAAGGAAACACAAACTGAAAGAGAGGCCAGTAAAAGCTTTAGGACCAACATATAGACCTAAAAACTTCTACCCATCTCCTCACAATCTTTTTGGAAAATTGAAATAAAAAAATAAATTGTATTTATTTAAAAGACACTCCCAAGAAATCCTTAACGATAGCACCCCCCCGCCGCCATTTAAAGGGATTCACTGGACAGCTTTACCCAGTGTTTGGTGAAAAAGTTGTGTCGAAAGTCAGCTTCAAGCCTTTGGCAATCTAGAAGAAAAAAAAACGAAAAGGAGTTCTCACAGCCAAATCCAAAGTGATGCAATTCAATGTTCATTTCTCTTATAATGCAATACAATTTACCCACCTGGTTTTCTACAGTAACCTCTGTTCCCAACGTGTTGTCAGTGTTCCACTTCTCTGTAAAGGTCAGTCCATACTCCGGCCTCTGGTATTTGGTTTCAAGACTACCAACAACTTTGCTGGTGTCAGTGTTGGAGGAACCAGAGGTTTTGAATTCCTGCACAGGGTAAGAAGACATTTCGGTCCTGTTACAACAAGTCAAAACATTAACAGCAACAGAAGGTTTACAATAATTACAAAGAATAAAAAGTATCCAAATTAAGCTTTAAAAGAAATTAGGAACCTAAGTACAGGAAAGTTTAAAACCTACTTCGGAAAGTAACCATGAAGGTGTTTGACACTGAAGCACCTGTTGTAGTCACCCTGCATAAGTATCTAGAATGGAATACTACAAATTCTACAGGGCCATACTTTATTTTATTTTATTTTTTTTAAACTGGCACCGATCCTTTTGGACCAATTGCATTCCTTCCACATTGCATTTATATGGTTTGTTCAGCAAGTCAATTTAGCTTTTTCCCTAAGCAAATTTAATCAATCATATAACCTTACCACACCACTGGCAGACTTTGTCTTGACATCGAGTTTCACCACTCCAAAACCTTGGGGGGGAATTCAACAATTGGACAGCTTGATTAAGACATAACAGACATGCTTAAGAGTTAACAGGTGGAGCATGTTTGACGGGAAATCCCACCAAAATGGCTATGGAAAACTGCATGTTTTCTAAAAGTAAAATCTATAGTGTGGTTACATTACTGAGTAATGTAGTGCTAGAAAAGGCTCCAGAATACAGATATTATTGTAAACTATGCATACATGTTGACCTGAATTACTACCCAGGTATGTGCTCATACTTAAGCTTGTTGCTAACTCACGAGATCAGGGATTTAAGATTAATTAGAAACAAACAACCCTAAATACTCCTGACAAGGATCCTGTTACCTAACCCGCAGTCAACCTCATTTAATGAGGGTTTCCTTCGTGACTCAAAAGCAAGATACCAGTGTCATAAAAGCCACCAACTTTGAATTTATCAGGAATAATGATTATCATGCATGACTTATTGATAATGCCCCAATAGCCAATAGGAAATGTGACCCAGAAGGCTTAGGGCATTAATCTTAACTTATGTTCCTAGAACACATTATTAGCATGCTAATGTCATCATGCCAGTTTCCTATCATGACTATTTGTCCCAGTCATCTTTAGATACAGTACCATATCCTTTGTTGAAGATGTCCTTGGCAGATTTTCCAAGGTCACCATATGATGGAGGAATATCCATTCTACCTTTAATGAAAAAAAGCAAATAAGGCTTAAAGATTTAGGTCTAGATTTACCCATTGTGTGTTAAAGCATACAGCTATGGGCGTGGTTGACTCATACACACAGGGCTGTCAATCTCCCACTCACTTGAACTGTGACCTGCCCCAAAGCACCATGAATCACTGTCCGGGCATTTAGAGCACCAAACCACACCCTTATAGAGTGTAAACAGCTTTAAGGAGGAGGCGGACTATCACAAATTACAAAACAAGATAAAAATCTACCTGCTTTTAAATGACAAGCTCCTTCCTTCCATTTTTCACATATAACGCTGCATGTTCATAACTTTTACACATTATCCATGCAGTTAATGAGAAATGTAGGCAACCATGGTACCCTGGTTACAAGATCAGTTCTTGCACCAATGATCAACACCGAAGGAGAGCTTTCGGATGAGAAAATCAAAACATCCACAGAATTACCCATGCCGTTATGGTACAGGAATCCAGGACCCCAACTGGAGTGAGTTAGTGTCAGTACCCTGCCTATCACCATTGCTGAAAAACCATCATCATTATCAAAAATAAATAAATTCTCCATTCAAAATTCGTAAGTCACAGCTAGACCCTAACTATTTGTGACAGGTAATCCGACCAAATGCAGTGCTCATTACAAATACCTCAAGCTTTCAACACTACGACTGGTGACAATTACATAAGGTGCTCGAGTTTCGCCCTTCGTTTTTTTTTCCACTTGAAAGGTAAAAAAAAAAAAAAAAAAAAAAAAAAACACGCCAATGTTAACATTTTTGTTATTTGGCCACATTGAATTCATACTGCCTACATCAACACTACCCTCTTGGCGCCTGGCCATTTATGCCGACATGAACAGATTATTGTGTAACACACATTACTGCTGTACCGGTCAACAAGGTCGTGCATGCTTTGATTATATTCTAAAACGCGAAACCGCTGCAATTCAGCCCGATAATCCTTCCATTTTTCCAACATTTTGCAACAATGAAAACCGGTTCTAATCACCATCATTAAATCAAATTTAAGCCAATCGACCTAAAAATACTTATGAGCTAGGCCAATTACTTAGCTAAAGGCTGTCTACCCACAAGGCTAGCGAAATAGCTACATATATGCCATTTTTGTTATGCAACGTCTCTAAAATGCAACGTTTACAAGCTCGTTACTATGTCCTCCCATTATGTTTCCAAACACTTATGGCTTGACAAGTAGAAGGGTTGTAACTATAGAACGCATTTTATCGATAGTTTGCTCACGATTTAACAAACTAGTCGAATTGCGCAATAACAAGATCAGGAAGCCGGTTAGGTGAAAGACGTTAACGCAGACCGGGCTTTCATTTTTCAGTGTGCAGTGTAGCCAGCACCTTCAAAGCATAATTAGTCTTAAAAATGCCATATTTAAGCCTTTAAAAAAATTAACTAAATCTAGCAAGATTACCAAGTGGAAATAGGACAAAGGGCTCATATATGACAAGTGATCCTGATTTAAGTAATATCTGATATCGAGTAACTATTAATGGTCTAACATAATTTTGGCTCAATATTACTGCTTACCAATAAGAAATGAAGAGACAAACGTCTGCTATTTTCGGCACTTTCTAGCGCTGCACCGCCGCAGGGAACTCCTCGCTTGGGCTAGTAGAGGACGAACCAAAGGAGACACTGCCCAACTCAATTGCAACTCATAAAAAAGCGATCATAACCTTTACCAGCAGGACCCCGTTCTGGAAACAATCTGATATGCGCCTGCCAGTAAAGATAAGAAAACAAACTTAATATTAAAAATTCAAAGTTAAATATCAGTCTAAATATACGATAATCGAATAACGTGTGTTAAGTACAAATATATTAAGTACAGAACGAATTAAAAATGCACAGGCCACAATAAGGGTTACTAAACTACACTTCCATAGGATATAAGGACGACGTTCTTCAAAGTAAAAGTCCAATTATAAAGAACACAATACAGAACAGCTTAGAGTTCAAGATAATAATTTGCGTGCAAATAATTTTCTGCCAAAGGAAAATATATCTTGCTCTACGGAATAAATATAACAGCAACTACATTTACTTCAAGCTGAGTTTCTACTCTAGGATTACGGTATTATGCGATGATTTTATAATGTACTAAAACTGTTGCTTAACTGCTTTTACCTGGTTGTATGCCCTAATTTTAAATAACTCAATAGGCAAGTCTACTAAATCTTAATTTAAATGTGAAAGGAGACAGGGTTGTATGTTGAAACAGGCGACCAAAACCAATTTCTAAATATACTCATGCATTACAAATCATACATTACAATGGACAATTATGAAAAACGCATGGATAGATGTAAGATTATGTGCTGCTCCAAGCTTCAACTTCTTTTGAAGGGGTGCAGTAAAACCACATGTAAGGGTAAAAATCACAGATTCTCGTTTAACTTACCTTGGAACTCTTCATTAATGTGGTGTAGAGTGTCACTCTTTTAACCCTCATGTTACAATAAACAAGATTTTGAGCATTTTTTTTTAAATGTTTCAATGAAATTGCTTAATTTGGCCAAATCAAAATAAATAAGTGCTCCATCCTTACGCAGTCCAGGATGACTGCTCCTAACTGCAATTCCAACGTTCCTTAACATGCTTCATATGCTGTAGTTTGCGTCTGCTGTTCTAGTGCCTTTTTGTTTACATGCCTTATCTCACATTTCTGTCAGGTGACTCGTGAATCAGCTGATTCCCTGCAGACTTAACATGGCCGATCTGTCAAAGCACCGATGAGAACATGCAAGTCTGGATTTGACTTTTAGCAGAAGAGAGCATTGTAAATTGAGTTAGCAGTCGTAAATTATTTCGACGAAACGTTACTGAGGACAAATATTTAAGGTGAGAAACAGGTCTTAAGCAATCGAAAGTATATCCTTCTTCGTTCTTACCAGCACGGCTAACTGGTTAGCTTAGCTTGCAACGACAAAACGTTATTTTTCGTTGTACATTCATGTTTTGTTTTCCCCTGAAATTTTTTATTTAAAGGCAATAGCTACCGGGGTGCTTTGTTAACAGCCATCAATCTCTATATTAAACACAATAAGCCACCTAGTTGTTCTTTTAAAGTTTTAGAATCCTAGTAGCTAGATAGCTCTCGCTAATTATATATATTACGTGCAATCCCAGAACAATACTGGGTTTATGTTATATAAACCAAAGCTTGATGGAAGTATGTCCAGACTTCAATTGTATCGATTTAAATTAAATTATTGGTTTAACTATTGGTACAATTCTGCGTTATTTTATTTCATTATTATTATTATTATTATTATTATTTATATTTATTAAGACAGCAGCATAAAGAGAAGTTGTAGCGTAAGTGGCTTCTCTAGGTATGATTACACATATCCCTTAATTTTTTTTTTTTAGACTTTTTGTCATATAGAAAAGTAAGTCTGCGATATGTGGAAGATCCTTGAAGCCTATTTTCTCTTTACGTGTGGTGTGAGGAGTGCTGTAATAAGAATTATTTTAAAGGCTTTGGGTGGTGTATTGCAGATGAGCGGCCTGCCTTATACAGTGGCTAACGGAACCTGTGTGCACAATGAAGAGGTGGAGCAGGTGTGGGAGAGACCCTGGTCTCTGGACGAGATACGCAAGACCAGTGCCAACTGGTCGCTGGCAGCTGATTCTGGGGTGAGATAAATAGCCACATTTGCTTGGGTTTAGAGCTGGCAATCGGTAGGTGACGCTTTCCCTTGTCAGTACCTCGATCTGTCCTGTCCTTTGATGCTTAACGTTACCTAAGAAATTACTGAAACCAAACAGTCGTGTTTAAATTGCAGTTTAATGTCCAGCGTTAAGAAGCAGGTAGGTCTGGATCCAATATTTTATTTGTTCTTATACAGAGAGAGACTTTTCAAAACTTCACCCGTATATACCGCACAATATTTGCAGAAAGAATTCCAGATCCTTTCTGTCTGGGATAAAAAGTAATGAAAATGCCTAAAGGAAAGAAAAATCATAAAATTGTAGTATTTCTGTTGATCATGCAGCTCATCCTCATATTTATTCATCGTTCGTTCAGTGGACCACTGAAATATATACCCAAGAACCAATCCTGTAATGGTGTCGTAATGTTTGATATTGGTGCTGCCAGGCTATTAAACTTGAGTATGTAGTACTCTTTAGGACAACCTATTTAATAATGATTAGTGTCAGCTGAAAACTTAATTGCTCTGCTCGCTGTAATTTTATCTCCACATGTCCAAAACAGTCGGCACCTTAGAGATGACTCTCGATTCACACTTTCTCAGGCTGAGCTTTCAGAAGGACAAGATGCGTGACATTCACATTTTTTACCGTCTCCGCAGCTCTTCCTGTTCCTCCAAGACTTCTCGCAGAGAATGCTATCCAGGACCCACGAGATTGAGAAGCAGCTGGATGGACTCATCCGTGACACCAAAGCGACTGACTGCTGCCTGCACTCGGTCTTCAACGATTTCCTCATGCTCTCCAATACGCAGTTCATCGAGAACGTAGGTCCTGCCACGTCTCTCCATTACACCGCAGACAGGCCGCTGCTAGCGTGGACACTCATGTTGGTTGTGGTTTGGCATGTTAAGTTGGACGCATTTCCTTGTTTTACAAAATATGGTTGGGAGAGAGGAACATGTTGTCTCTTATGAATATCTTTATAAGTAACAGGGAAAGTAGTAACTAAGAAAATAGTTTCCACAGCATACCTGTAAATCGATGCTCGTAACTGACTCTATCTAGCCTGTATGGGTTACGTTAGGCTTTTGTGCCTGCGTTTTGGTGATACAACTCCCAGGTTTCTGATCCGTCTTGTTTTTACTCCTCAGCGGGTGTATGACGAGGAGGTGGAAGAGGGGGCGCCAAAGCCAGAGGCTGCAGAGAGGCAGCCTGAGCAGGTAAACCGTCCCACAAAGTGCCCCCTGGCTGCTCGTCAGTCTGCTGTCAGTCACGGGGATCTCACCGGCCGTGCTTGGCCTGGAGTACACTGTGGTTAGAAGTGTTTTGATTTTACAGGAGAAAACGCGCGAGCAAAAGGAGGCAGAACTGATCCCCAAAGTACAAGAGGCCGTGAACTACGGCCTGAGGGTTTTGGAGTCCGCCTTCGAGCAGCTAGACATCAAGGCTGGAAACTCAGACTCTGAAGATGAAGAGGCTATTGATCGAGTCGAACCGATACTGGAGCCCAAGGTACAGAGAGAAACCCTCACCTGCTGAGCTCTGAGTTTAGAGCCACCTGTCCTCTTTGTGACAGAGCCCTTCTCTTTCAGGTTGTATGAGCTTTCCAGAATGCATAAACACTCTTAATGTATGGCTGTTGTTTTGTGCCTTTGTCTGTTGATATCCTCTGTATTGTGCCCTCAGGATCTATACCTTGACCGGCCATTACCATACTTGATTGGTTCTCAGCTCTTCATGGAACAAGATGATGTGGGACTTGGAGACCTCTCCAGTGAAGGTAGAAAATGGCTGTTTTTTAGCGCATCATTATAGATTAGTGGTGTATCTGTTTGTTAGTGCATTGTTATAGATTAGCGGCGTGTCTGTTTGTTAGTGCACTGTTATAGATTAGCGGCGTGTCTGTTTGTTAGTGCACTGTTATAGATTAGCGGCGTATCTGTTAGTGTATTGTTATAGATTAGCGGCGTATCTGTTTGTTAGTGCATTGTTATAGATTTGCGGCGTATCTGTTTGTTAGTGCATTGTTATAGATTAGCGGTTGTTATCACAACGTTACAGATTACTGGTGTATGTATTTGTTAGCACGTCCTTACAGATTAGTTGTCACTGTATTTCATCGGCCTAATTTTTCTCTTATTGGTTTTAAACCATTCTGCATGTTGCACATATATAGTTTTTGCTTACTGATTGTATATCCCATTATGTATGTAGAGAAACAAAATGTATTATTTAAAAAATTTTAAAAAAGATAAGCATTAAAATAAGTGTTACCTTTTTTTAATGTTTACCTTCCTTTTCATATTTTAAAGGATTTTCTGCTTTTTTTTAAAACTTTTTTTTTTGTGTTACACTAATTTCTCTGGTTAGTTGGATTGGTGCCTGTTTTAACGTCATATGGAAATTAATTAAAAAGTAACTTAATTTGTGGAAACTAAACTGTAGTTTTTTCGTAGAAATGTCCATGGACAGTGATCGTGACAGTGTCATAGACAGTGAGGAAGACAAAGATGAAGATGTGAGTAGTGTATTTTCATGCCCCCTGTGTTTGATTGATGTGAGCGTTGGTTCCAATGGCATCGCCTTTTATGGAATCAGCCAAGTAATTGATATTAAAAGTTTGTCTGTCTCTTTATATGGAAGTTAATCACCAATGTACCATGAGCTATACCTGTTATTTAATACACCTTTATAAAGTAAAATATACAAGTATTAGGAGATTTTGATATAAGGAATTTAAAAATGCATTACATTCTGCCTAATATAGCCATCATGATGTAATTTTCAGCAAACCAATACAATACAGCAAACTTGTTCATTCCAGTCATATTCAGAGAAAGTAAATATGCTTGTCTCTGTAATTCTGTTCATATTCAGGGACTGTAAATAATTGTCACTGTAATTTAGCTGGTGTCTGTTCTTGGATTTGACAGCAGTCCGACGATGACTTTGACCAGAACGAAGAAGGCCAAGGAAGTGTAAAGAAAGTGAGTTCATATGGCAGGACTTTGTTTGGCGCACCACGGCCCTGCACATGTAAGGGCAAAGCAGGGGCGGGTCTGGCTGATGTTAAACCCAGAGCTCACACTGCACAGCTTTCTGCCATGCAGTTTATGTTGCTATCGCTATAGACCGCTGGCCGCCTCAATTCCGTTTAGAGCATCAAGGATTCATTTCTTGAACCTGCAGAAGTCATCCGTTATGAGTGACGAAGAGGATGTAGAAGACGACGATGAGGATGACTCGGACATATTCGGTGAATCGGACAAAGAGGATGATGAAGATGACAAAAAGGTAAAACCCTGTCCGTAGGTAAACCGTTAGCCCTTTGGGTATCCCTATGTCAGATCCGGTTGAGGGCAGGATAACTCTCGGATTGTATAATTCTGTCTTTTTGTTTTGTCGATGCCAGAGCTCTGCTGGTCCATCATCCTTTGCGGATGAGCTTGCAGCCCGTATCAAAGGGGACACGGCAAGCAAACCAGAGGTGGACCGCTCCCGTGAGTCCGTTTCTCGTCGTCTCCTGCCGTTCATTTAACTGAATGTACACGACTGCACTTTTAGACCAAGCGGAAACTGAACGAGTTTCGTTATGAGTAGAGTTGATCTAGTAAGGACTCTTTAATGCACTCCATTCTGAGTGAGTGTTTTTGCATTTTAGTTTTGTTACTATTGCATGCACTGGCTGAATTTTTTTTCCGTCAGTCTCGCTTCACCTTGTTTTTGCGCATGCATGCTCATTTTGCGTGCTTTTGTCATTACTTTCTAAAGCGTTAACATCTGCCCCGTCCTCCACAAAGAAGTCTAAAGGGAAGAGGGAGTCGAAGGCTGAAAAGGCCCAGGGTAGGAGCACAAAAGCCTCTCTGTGTATCATAGTGATCCAAATGCAGGTGTTCACTTCAGGTTCTGGGTTCTGATGCATGCCTGTCATTCTATGCCATCCAAAAGACCCGGGTCTAGGTCTCGGGCAATGGAGATTTAAGCACTCTTTCAGCAGTTGTGACCTTGAAGCACACCCGGGCCCGGTCTGAGAACGGCTGAAGAGACAGGGGGAGGGTGTGCGTACGGAATAAGCGGAATGCTGTGTTTACTCGTAGGAATCACAGCTTCTTTTAGTAAAGTATGGATTTAAGAACCTGGTAGTTTTGATTATTAGAAATCTGGGCCAATATCTTGCCACATTATGCAGAATAAACGTTTTAGTGCGAAAGCTTATGTCATTGGTTGAGAATAAGCAGCAGTGTTAATGTAATTTCGGTATTATTTCTACAGTGGTGGACGACAGCGATGACCTGTTCAAACCTCCCGACATGGAGGATGAGGAATTCTCCCCATTCGGTGGGAGGGGCGGCCTTTTCAGCGGTGGCACTGGCTTGTTCGACGACGACGACGAGGTGAGCGGTCGCTAACGTCAAGCTTATTAACTTCTTGTGATCGGATCTTTCCCCACGTGGCAGGTATATTTTCTACATTTTACGTTTTTTGCGCGTGCACACACAGAGACTCGATTAGCCTGCCCAGATGAAGACTCAATCCCCCAGCACTGGGAAATGACCCACATGTTGTCTCATCGCTACTGTGTGGCGTCAAGTTCTGTAGCAAACTCGCGATTTCTGAGAGTCGCTGCATTGTTAAGTGTCAAGTGTTAAGTGTCATATTTTTTTTTTGCAATTTGTCTAAAACAAATATGTAGTTAAATGAATGTGTGTGAGGTTTACGACAGTGCTTAAAATAATGCGGCTTGCCCCCAACTTTCAGGACTTTCAAAAAAAAAAAAAAAAAAGAGCTATTTATTTTCTCCTGTTTGCTAATAACCAGTTTTTCCATGCCAGACCAAATGGCAGTGAATATTGTGGATCGTTTGTTCGACAGGGTGATCTGTTCTCTGATGTCCCGAAGAACTATCCGGAAGGCGGCATGGTTAAAACGGCCACGGATAAGGGTGAGTTCCGAGGGAACGGAGTGCGGTCCCGTCAGCTGTAGGTCGTTTGCAGGATAAGGACGGATCTCTCCTGTTTCTCACATTTTCCACACTGTCGATTGAAGCCCCACACTCTTAATTCTGAATTCAACCCGGAAAGGAAAAGTTTCCCTCGGACTTTGAGGAGCACTATTACCTATACAGTTTGGTGTAGTTGCACTCTTGGTGCTAACTGGAGCTTGTTTACATAAACACTTCTAGGACTGCTTGCCTTTATCCATAATACATGTCTGGATACATAACTAAAAATTGAAAAAAAATTCAGCTAACCGACCCCCACGTTAAGTGAAAGGGGTAACATTTTTAATCCGATTAAATCAATTTCAATCAATCAATTTTATTTTTATACAGCGCTTTTCACATGTTGCCATGTCACAAAGACGCTTTACATAGAAAAA